>JAODAL010074054.1:0-14510 GCA_025379985.1 Phyllomedusa bahiana
TGGGCAAAAAATGACAGAGTGTGGGGGTGGCGGGCAGCGCAGCATGAGGTCATAGAGTGGCACAATGACACAGTGTGGAGGTGACGGCAGCAGCAGCAGCATGAGGTCATAGAGTGGCACAATGACAGAGTGTGGAGGCGGGTGGCAATACCAGTCCCTGGTAAAGATGATTGGTGGCAGTCTGGCAGATGGAGAAACTGGCAGAAGATGTGTGGCATCAGGCGGGTGGCGGCATCAGAATAGTGGCTGAGGCAGGTAGTTTGAACCCAGACTAATTTCTCACAGTTTGGGTGAGGCGTCATGGCTGATGTAGTCTGACACCTAAAGCATTGGTGTGTGGAAATCCTGGCCGATCCACGCCTGATTCATCTTGACAAAGGTCAGTCGTTCCACATTTCCCGTGGACAAGCGAGTTCTTCTCGGGCTAAAGATGCCCCCCACCGCACTGAACACCCGCTCTGATGCCAAACTACTGGTCGGGCAGGACAACTTCTCCACTGCAAACTTAGCAAGTTGGGCCATACATCCAGTTTGGCTGGCCAGTAGTCCAGCAGATCTTCTAACTGGGGTGGCAGAGTGCTGTCCAAGTAGGCCACAACCTGTTGGTTCAGGGTCTGCTCCAGGTCCTGCTGCTGCTGGCGACTGCCCTCCTCACTAGGTGGGTGAAGGAAGCTGCTCATCAGTGACTCCAGACTTAGTTGCTGCTGATGGAGCTGATACTGCTCCTACCCCCCCACCTTCCCCCAGCAGCCGCGGCAATGGTACGTGAGCGCTGAAGAACCCCCCGGTCAGACCTGTCAGAGTAGGGACGATGCCGCACATAGGCAGCGGCCAACTGACTACGGAGGATTTCCCTATAGTATTTGAGTTTGTCCTCTCAATAGCTGGGAAAAAGGCTCCCATTTTGGACCGGTAGCGAGGGTCCAATAGGGGTGGAGAGCCAGAAGTAATCCCTCTGCCGGATGGAGACTATTCGGCTGTCACTAGCCAGGCAAATCAGCATGCTGCGGGCCATATGCACAAGTGACTCCGAGGAGCTCCCTGCCTCCATCTCCACTGTATACTGCCACGGTGCTTGCAGGTCATCTGCCTCGTCTTCCTCATCTCCATCTACCTCCTCCAGCTGCCCCTGCTCCTCCTCTCTTGTCACTTGGGTAGAAGATCCACTCATTTCACCAGACAATGCTCCAATGTCCTCCTCCTCCTCCTCCCGTTAAGTCCCCACCGGACTCATGTGGCCGCGAGATGTAGTTGCCACGTCTCCAGTCCCCTGCCCAGACAGATTTTTCAGCATCTGTTCCAGGACATGAAGCAGTGGAATGACGTTATTCATCCCGTAGTCCTGGCGACTGACAAATAACGTCGCCTCCTTGAATGGCTTCAACAAACGGCAGGTGTCACGCATGAGCTGCCACTGGCTGACATCAAAGTTACACAGGGGAGTACTCCTGTCCGCCTGGATCATCAAAAAATCGTTAATGGCCTTTCTCTGTTCATACAGTCGGTCCAACATGTGCAGGCTGGAATTCCAACGGGTGGAAACATCGCATATCAGAGTGTGTTGGGGGAGTCCGTTCTGCCACTGCAACTCGAGGAAGGTGTTCTTGGCTTTGTAGGAATGGATGAAGTGCATGCACAGTTTCCTGGACATTTTCAGAATCTTATGAAGATTGGTGGAAGACTTCAGGAGCTTTTCCACAACCAGATTGAACACGTGCACCATGCAGGGCGCATGGACCATCCCTCCTCGGTGCAGCGCGGACACCATGTTACTCCCATTGTCCGTCACCATGGTTCCGATTTGCAGTTGGCGCAGAGAAAGCCACACATCGATTTCTTGCTGCATGACGTGGAGCAGTTCCTCCCCTGTATGACTTCGTTCACCGAGGCAAGCCAGGTGTAGAACTGCGTGACACCGCTGTGCCCTATACATGTGGTATGATGGAGCAGTACTTGTGGAGGCTGAGATGATGGTGGTGGTGGATGAAGAGGAGGCGGTCTTTGGCGCAGGAGCCCCAGTTTGACAACGTGGAGGAGAAAGCGACGTCTCCTGTCCAAGTTGTTGGTGTGCCTGGGCAGGAAGCACATTCACCCAGTGGGCCGTAAAGGACATGTACTGGCCCTGACCGTAGTTACAGCTTCAGACGTCCGCGCTTCCGTGCACCTTGGAACAAACCGATAAGCTCAAGGACTGGCCCACCTTCTGTTCTACATATTTATGAAGTGCTGGTACTGCCTTTTTGGAAAAGAAATTACGGCTTGGAACTCTCCATCTCGGCTCGGCACAAGCCATTAGTTCTCTGAACGGTGCAGAGTCCACCATTTGGAAAGGGAGGGACTGCAGTACCAACAACTTGGACAGGAACATGGTCAGCTTCTGCACCTTAGGATGGTTGGATGCATACTGTTGTCTCTTTGCAATCGCCTTGCTGAACGACTGCTGGCGCCATGAGTAGCGAGGAGCAGGAGCATCTGGACCGGGAGATGATGGCAAAGAGAAACAGTTCCCTTCTGCAGAGGTGGTGGATCCTTGACTGGCTGCAATGGCATGCGTGCCACTGGCTGCTGCTGCTGCTGCTGTTGCTGTGGCGGCAGGATGGACCACCACATCTGAGCCACGTTTCTCCCAGGCCACCGGATGGTGACGCTGCATGTGTTGATGCAGGGCCGTGGTGCCAACGTTAGCTCCCTGGCCACGCTTCACTTTCTGCCCACAGATTCTACATATACCCATATTCGACTCTTCCGGTGTCTTAGCAAAGAACTGGCACACCGCCGAGTATCTGATTTTACCGCCAACACTCCGCACTACTGCACTACGGCCGCCGCTGCCTCGCTGAGCCCCTGTGCCGCTACTTTCTTGGACCTGCGAAGCGGGTTTTCTACCCCGTGGCTGCTTGGCTCCCGACCTCACACTGCTGCTACCCTGCTGACTCACGGCCACACAACCCACTTACTGGCTGCGCCGATGACTGACGCGCAAGCTGACGCCCTCTTCTCCCGACGATGAGGAAGCCCTTGCTTCACCCGGCTCCCTAGTGCGGTCGGCTACATCATCATCAAATTGTTTTTAATCGTCACTGCTGTCCTCAGAAAACGTCTTTGTATGCAGAGGCTTACCTCTCACAACAAGACCACCCAAGCCACACTCCACATCTATGGCTCCTTCTCACATTGGGCTGCGGCCAGTTTACTCTATTCTCTTTGCCCTAAACTTGTGTCTATTTGAAATAGGTCTATTGACCGTATCGTCATTTATGTTAAGTCACCTATATCTGTTTTACATGAGGAGCCTTTGGATTGATATAATATTATTTTTATTTGCATCTATTTGAGTGCGGTCAATTTTGATTTTGGCTACATATGTGGGGAAATCCCACCTATAGACCAGCACCATATAAACACAATAAGCAAGCTGAGAGTGCCTTCCCTTCTTTCAAAACTCTCCACATCTATACTTTGCCACCTACTGCAAGAAGCAGGGGATATTGGCCCCATTTCTTCGCTGCCAAGTAGCTGCTGACTGCCCTCCTCAAATTGTTCATCCTCGCTATATAGTGGCGCTGAGCCCAGACCACATAGTAGATCTCTGGCTCAGGGAACCGGATGGGACAGAGGCGGGTTGAGGACAGGTGAGGGCCGCTGACCCGCTCCCAGGCCATGCCAACTAAGGGTTGTGTCTGACGTTCCCACCGACTCTTGGCTGGGGTTGTCAGATGTCATCTGGGAGGAAGTGGATGACCTAGTCAACCAATCAAGAACCCTTGGGTTGCTAGTCAGCACACAGCCGCTAGATGACAGCGGCAGTTGTGGCCTCACCGAGTGACCCCTGCTGCGACGTCCCCTTGCTGTGCTGCGACCTGGGCCTGGAATGTTTGTGCCTCTGCCACTCGCAGGTGAAGAGCCTCCCACCTCTCTGTCTGACATACTGTTTGTTCTAAAATGTACAGACACTGTTTGATGAAGATATCTGTATATGATAAATACACACCCTGTATTTGACTCCAAATGAACCCACTAAGAAGCTTGGGTAACCCTTGGATATAAATTGCGCTCCACAAATGGGCAGGAAAAATTGACTTGTATGTGCCGTTTAAAAACTCTGTGTATTTTACTGAATATAAAAGCACAAACAGGCTTAATTAACCTTCGGTTATGAATTATGCTATAAGCAAAATGTCTTCTTTGGCGGTGAAAAAGAACGTTTCTTTTAGTGACCACAACAGCAGAACGCTTAATTAACCTCTGGATGTAAATTGCGCAAAAGAAATATGCTGACAACAATTACCAGCTTTGTAGCGTGTTAAAATGGCATGTATTTTACGGTACAGAACAACAGAAACACTTGTAATTAACCTTCGGTTATGAATTATGCTACAGGAAAAATGTCTTTTTTGGCGGTGAAAAAGAATGTTTCTTTTAGTCACCACAACAGCAGAACAACGCTTAATTAACCCCTGGATCTAAATTGCGCAAAAGAAATGAGCAACCAAAAATTACCAGCTTTGTAGCGTGTAAAAATGGCGTGTATTTTACAGTACACAACAACAGAAAAACTTGTAAATAACCTTCAGTTGTGAATTATGCTACAGGAAAAATTTATTTTTTGCCGGTGAAAAAGAATGTTTCTTTTAGTGACCACAACAGCAGAGCAATGCTTAATTAACCCCTGGATGAAAATTGCGCAAAAGAAATGAGCAACCAAAAATTAAGTGGTATTTGGATTGTAAAAACGTGTTTCTTTAAATGAATACAACAGGAACAGGTTTAGATAACCCTTTGATATTCAATGTGCTGTGAGCAGATAGCATTAAATGTATATGCAGCTGCATTGGACGCACACTGGACTTCAGTTCCAATACCCCACAAAATCAGAATTAGAACGTAAGAGAAGCAGTCTCTGAGACAAGCTGTGATACCCCCAAAAATCGCTGTATAAAACTGAGTTTTTTAGTAAGAGATATCATAAGCAGCCATGGCAGCACCTTCCCTATTCAGTACAGTGAGAGCGGTATGAGCTCCCAGCGTAGCGTCCTAAAAAACAATGGTGGAATTGCATTTTTTTTCCATTTTTACGGCTCAACACTAAAAAAAAACTGTGAAACAACTGTCTGCCCAAAATACTGTATACACCCCAGAGGCGTAACTTCAAGCTCTTGGGCCCTAGTGCCTCTCAGTTACCATGTGCCATTTACAATACTGTTGTCTTCTTATGTGACAGAAGGGCCTGGTAGTGACTACTACCTCTGCACTCCCTATAGCTACACCCCTGATACACCCCTAGATGTGTTCCATGAGGAGTGTTAAATCCAAAATGGGGTGACTTCTGGAAGGTTCCATCTGTTCTGGTACTTTAGAGGTTTTGCAAATGCAACATGGCACCCACAAAAATCTGTGTTTCAAAAGCCAAATAACGCTCCCTCCCTTGTATGCCCTGCCATGTGCATAAACAGCAGTTTACACCCACATATAAGGTATTGTCAAATTTGTCATGGAGCGGGCCCAACCCCCCTCTGGGCCGCAGCCGTCCCCATTCTCCTACACGCTGCCCAGCCAAATACTCACCAGCAGCACTTTTGCTTCCCATCTCCACTCTGCTGCGAGCCAGCGCACCTGCTTCGTAGGGTGCGTGGAAATTGATTAATTGCTGGGCGCTGACCCTATATCTTCTAGACTCCTCCTACATTTTCTGCTATTGTTATTACAATTGTTCATGACCACGTTGCCTGCCGCCTGCACTGACCGTATCGCCTGTCCCTGACTACGCCTTTGTCTTACAATTCTGTACCACACTGTATCCTGGCTGCCATCGCAAGCAAGTCAGGGTTAGCGTTAGCGACCTGGTATTTCCCCTCCGCAGCAAGTCCAACTGCTTTGCGTCAGGCTCTGGTGAATACAGGGGCTATTTAGACTCCGCTTCCTGGCATGGCTTATACCATCGCTTGCAGTGGTCCAGTGAATCCACCAACATCTACGACTTTGTATTATTGGAAAAAACTTAAACAGTCTAATACTAAAAACAAATCTGTGAAACACCTGTGGGGTCAATATACTCTTTACAGCCCTGAATAGATTCCTTAAGTGGTGTAGTGTCCCAAAGAGGTCTTTTAGTGGTGTTTATTAAATTTTAGCACCTTAGGGTGTCCACAAACCTGTAATGGCACCTAAAAATGATCCTAATGAAAATGCGACCCAGATGGGATATCTCTAAAAACAGAAGAATTGGGGGAATTGATATTGAGTTGCATTTTATTGGAAACATCTAATGTGTTCCAGTAATTAATGGATTAAAATTAAAAAACTGCAAACAACAAAAAAGTTAAATTGTGAAATATCACCTCCATTTTGCTTTCATTTCTGTGTTATATCTAAAGGGTTAACAAACTTCCTAAATGCTATTTTTATTCTTTAAGGGGTGTAGTTTCTTATATGGAGTCACTTATGGAGGTGTCTAACATACAGGCCCTTTAAAGTCACGTCAGAAATGGACTTGTCCCTAAAAGAAATCTGTTCCAAATTTTCTTGAAAATGTTAAAAATTGGTACTAAATTTATGATCCCCCTACTGTTGTAAAAAAATAAAAAGTCATTTAAAAAATGATGCCAACATAAAGTAGACATGTGGTAAATGCTAGTTATAACTGTTTTACGTGCAGAAATCTTTGAAGTTTGACCAAAATTTATTACTAACTTAAATCACAATGTGTCACGAAAAAACAATCTCAATATCACATGGATAGGTAAAACCATTAAAAAATTATTCCCACATAAAGTGACACATGTCAGATTTGGAAAATGGCACTCTGCCATAGAGGTGAAAACTGGCTGCGACTGTTAGACTATGTCAACACAGCAAAGGTTTTTGGTTGGATATTCAGCCGATTCAGCATTTAGAATCCGCCGAAAATTCGACCGTAACCTCTGCCCCATAAACAGCAATAAAAAAAATCTGTGCTACACAGCACGGATGTTCTCTGATCAGCTGTGAAATCTGGTGGATTGCGGTGGATTTTAAAACATGTCAGAAATTCCGCCTGATTGCTGTCAGATTCCCGAACATTAAATGTATGGGGCCAACGGCAAATCCAAAAACTGACCGCAGTTTTTAGCACAAAGCTGCACCAAAAACCGCGGTCCAGCAATGTTAAAATTCCATCGGATTTTGGACGGCATTTTAACATATGCTGTGTAGACATAGCTTAGGGAATCAAGCAAACTTATCAGGAAAAATCAAAGGTCCTTTTGAAGATAGTGCTTATCTGCAAATTGATGCTATAATTACTGTTCAATGATATGTTACAAAATGGTGACTAAATGGTTAATACCTTGTTATTCTGATCTGGGCTAATACATATCATGTGGGTTAAATGCCCCGCAATAATAGACATAAACTAAATAGGACTAGGCATCCTCCTTTGTGAGAAGAGATTTCTAGCACCACATCTGCAGTAGGAAATGGACCACATCCAGTCTAGGCTTGTTGATGGCTAAACAAAATGACTTTTCAGTATTTAAAAAAATAAATAAATAAAAAGACGTAGTCTGGGTCAGTGCTGAAGATTTAAGTGGGGAATTCTTTTTTTATTAGCAGGAAGCCAGTTGCAATCTTGTTTTTATTGTCTGTGTCTGGCCACTTATTATCTGCAGGCACGGGATAAATCAATAATTTCACAATGCCACTTACTAAGTGTCCTCTTATAGGTGACATTCATTAGGTTCCTTTAAATGTCTGCTTGAATAAAACTTTTAATGGAAATTCCATATACTGTTCTAGGCTATTGTCCCTTTAATGAGATACCGATCTCCTGGTATCATGAGGGGAAAGTTTGTGTCACATTTTTTTTCCTGGCATTTAATTCACCCAAAATGATACCTATACAGCTATGTTTCCAGTCTCATTCAATGAGAAACCCACACTTGGGAGATGGGTTTAACAGGTGTAGTGGATCAGCAGTCAACCCCTTATGTGCGGGATGAATACCTCTAGGAGTTTTGCGAGAGGCGTAGGGAGAGCAACAAAAAGATGACACAGTTCATTGTTTGCAAATTCAGAAATACTTTACTCAATTGAAGATCTTTGACCAGGGATGTAACTAGAGAATCCTGGGCCACAGAGCAATTTTTTGGATAGGGCTGCCCTTTGTCAGCCTCTCTCCCGACCTCTCTACCCGCTAATAATGTTTTTTAATATTAGTATGTATTTTAAAGCGCCATAAATTCCACAGCCCTGTACATTCAAGGGGGGTTACATTCTGTATATAAGATATGTCAAACAAGTGCAATGGTGACCATAAATTACTAAGAACTGGTACAGAGGGAGAGAGGACTCTACAAGAATGGAGGAAAGAGACAGAAGGTGAGGGGCTGGTGTGTTTGTGGGGTAGCACAGTGGCATCAGGGCTATTATAGGTAATCCTGAAGAGATGGGTTTTCAGATTGCTTTTGAAGCTAATGAAAGTGAAGAAGAGTCTAATGTGTTGGGGCATTGAGTTCCAGATTATGGAGGAAGCACAAAAGAAGTCTTGGAGACGGTCGCATGAGGAGCTGACGAGGAGAGAAGAGAAGAAGGTCCTGTGAATGGACCCTAGTCTGAAATAATGTCTTTTGGCATCTGCTTACCTGCACAGAAACTGCTTTAAGAAAGAAGATGTAACTAACAGCTCCATTCCCAAAGCAATATCTGACCATGGCAGGGATTGGAGGGAACACTGATACTGACTGGGAAACCTTTTGATTGTCGTGACTACCCCATCTAATCAGGTTACCAGGTTTCCTAGTTCCTTGTTTGGAGACTGAGAAAACCAGAACCCCAGGGCTGTCTGTTTCAGAAGCCTTTTGTTGGGGTGCAGTGTGTCTTGTCAGTAAAAAATACTTGAGAAGGGAATCCAGCACGACCCACTAGGATTTTTTTAAGAACATGCAAAAATTTTATTTAATGAACTATTATTAAAAACATAATATAGAAAAAAGGCACCTTGTCAGCGGATAGGAGTAGTACCCAGAATGACACCGGAACTGGTACGCTGACGCGTTTCGGGCTCAATGTATCACGCCCTTACACATCGTCACCAAGTGCTCCTGGCATGTGGAATTTATAGCCAACCAGTTTGGTCCAAAGTGGCTTTTGTGGTCAGTCTTCTCTCTGGGAAAGACCTTGCCTAGGCTATTCCCCTGTGGGACAAAAATGATCCAGTCACAGCTAATCTCCATACGTTCCTGACCAAACTCTGCAGCGTCTTTAAGGAACCTGCCAATGCGTGTTCCACCGAAACCCTCTGCTGAACCTGTGTCAACTCCCCTGTGGGAGAATATGCAGCGTAGTTCCACACCCTAGCCTTGGCATTGTCCTGCAACGATTCAACCCTAAGAGTCACATTTGAAAGGGCCTCTTCAGTGGGATAAAAGATTTGCTGACTGCATGGGACCTTCTGTCTTCCCTGAGTGACCTTATCCACTTGGAAACTTGTATTGGCGTTCACTTTTCTGAGAGACTGGATGAACTCCATCAAGAATGCAAACCGGTCCGGTTGCACCATCTCTGGTGTTCCAACGGCCTCCACTGCCTCCTCAGCTACCTTCTGCCAAGGAGACCATGCAAGTGGACAGAGCCAGAAGTTGCCTGCAGCATCCGCAACATCTGGGAAATGCACACACCTAGGCTATGTGGGAGAGGCATCCCTAGGTGTGAACAATCCCTCTCCATGTCTGACCATGCTGGTACAGATATTGACAGATTCTGGAATCTTGTTTCAAGTTGCTACTTCTGGATTCTGTATCAGCCAGGAATCTCATGGATGCTTCCTTGGTCTCACCTCACTGTGGTCCTCTTTGACACCCTATGGCTATCTCTTCTGTTAGCGTTGAGCTCCTAAGTGACTCTATCTTGTATCGCACTGAACAAGTGTCTCTCCACGTGGGGGTTTTACATTCAGAGAATATTGCGTTCTACATGTTACCCCGTTCTTCCTTGGCAATTCTACTGGGAATTCCGTGGCTGCAGCGCCATGCCCCTATGCTTAACTGAAAAATGGGTGAAGTCACAAGTTGGGGACAGGAATGCCAGTCTTCCAATTTTGTGGCACCTCACTCAGTGTGCCCCACTTCTCTACTAATGCCTTTCAAGCCTCTTCCAGGTCCGCCTGCTCCATATCAGGACTTTGCGGACGTCTTTTCTGAGAAGCAGGCTGATACCCTTCCTCCTCATCAACCTTATGACTGTCCTTTAGACCTGCTGCCCGGTAGTTGTCCCACTCAGGGCAGGGTCTACCCACTGTCAGTGCCTGAGACTCAGCCTATGTTGGCCTATATTTAAGAGAATCTCCTGAAGGGCTTTATCTGCAGGTTGTCCTTTCCTGCTGTTGCCGGGTTCTTCTTTGTTGAGAAGAAAGATGGTTCACTTCATCCTTGTATTGACTATCGTGGATTCAACAAAATAACTGTGAAAAAACAATATCTGTTGCCTCTTATAATTGAGTTCTTTGATCGCCTTCGAGAGGCTGGAATCATTTCTAAGCTGGACTTGTGGGTAGCCTATAATCTTGTTCTGGTCCATGAGGGTGACGAGTGGAAGATGGCCTTCAGAAGCCGAGATGGGCATTTTGATTACATAGTAATGCCCTTCGGCCTATGCAATGCCACATCAGTTTTCCAAGAATTTGTGAATGATATTTTCAGAGATCTCCTGTATTCTTGTGTTGTTGTCTACCTGGATGACATCCTGGTCTTCTTGCCTGACCCAGAGTCCCATCAGTCTTATGTGCCCCACTTGCTGAGGTGTCTTAGAAATAAAAGTCTTTACTCCAAGATGGATTATTGACTCTAATATCGAACCATACTTCCCTTCCTCGGGTATATCACGGATCTGCAAATGGACTCCGCTAAGTTGTCAGCCGTCTTGCAGTGACCTCATCCCATTGGATTCCGGGCCATACAGTGTTTTCTGGGTTATGCCAATTATTACCGCTAATTCATCCCACATTTCTCTATGGTGGTGGCACCGATTGTGGCACTCACCAAGAAAAATGGCAACCCTAAACTATGGCCACTATGGGCCGAAGATAATTTCTCTTAGTTAAAGTCTACATTTGCCTCTGCACTCATCTTATCTCGTCTAGATGCTGAAAACCTTTTTTCCTTGAGATGGGTGCCTCTTCTGTGGGAAGAGTGGCGCCATGGAGGGGGTTTGTCATCTAGTCAATATGTTGACCAACCATAAAAACCTCTTGTACCTCCAGAAGGCTCAACGTCTAAGTCCACAACAAGCCAGGTGGTCGTTCTTCTTCTCCCAATTCAACTTTGTGATCCACTTCTGACCTGAAGAAAAGAACATTAAGGCTGGTGCCCTCTCCTGATCTACTGATGTTATTGGAGAAGATGCAGTTCCATGGCACATTGTTCCTCCCAAATGCCTGATTTCTGCAGCTCCTATGAGCCTCCAATGTGTTTCCCCATGGAAGATTTATGTACACCCGGCACTCCATAATAGATTTCTAAAATGGGGACATTTCTCACTGGTGGCTGGGCATCCCGGCGTACGCAAATCTTATCTACTTATATTCCATTTCTACTGGTGGCCAGATCTTGTTAAAGATTTTATTGAATTTGTGGAATCTTGCACCACTTGTTCTCACAACAAAAAGCCTCATCTTAAGCCAGCAGGCCTTCTGCAATCCCTGGCCATTCCCAAAGGTCACTGGTCTCACATTGGTATGGACTTTGTCACCGATCTTCCAACCTCCCTGTTAGCACCGTGGTTAGGGTGGTCACAAACTATTTTTCGAAGATGGCTCACTTCCTACCGTTACTGGGATTACCCTTTGCTCTACGCCTTGCCAGTCACTACTTCCAACATATATTTCAGTTGCATCTTCTTCAGCATGTTGTCTTGGATTGGGGGTCCAATTTGTGTTTAGATTCTGGCGCACCCTGTGCTCTCAACTACAAATAGAATTGGACTTCTCCTTCGCCTACCACCCGCTGACTAATGGTCAAGTTGAGAGGGTCAACCAAGTCTTCGGCACATGCTTGTATCATTTTGTCTCAGCGAGTCAAGACAATTGGTCCAACCTGTTGCCCTTGGGGGAATTTTCATATAATTCCTTAGATTCTGACTCTGTTACTGCCTCACCATTCTTTATAGTCTATGGACATCATCCAGGCCTACCACTCGATCTGCCTGCATTTTTGGATGTCCCTCCTGTGGATGATTTGGACCTGGATCTGATAACCATTTGGGAGCAGACACGCCAGTCCTTGCAATTGGCATCCGCCCATATGTAGGTCCAAGCGGAGAGTAGGAGAAGACCTTCCCTTTGCTCCTGGAGACAAGGTGTGGCTGTCGGCCAAACACATTCGTCTGAAAATCCACAGTTACAAGCTGGGCCCTTGGTTCCTGTGGCATTTGAGGTACAGAGGTGCCTTATCCTTGTTGACTATAAACTCCGGCTCCCTCCCAGACATTATAAGTTTAACCTCTGTTACAGATAAAATGTTTGAAGGTTTTCTACAAGATACTACATTGGAGTATGTCACTGAAAATGAATGTATAAATCGGTTACAGCATGGGTTTATGAAGGATAGGTCCTGTCAACTAATCTCATCAGCTTCTATGAGGAGGTTAGTTCTAGACTAGATCAGGGTGGGGCATTGGATGTTATGAATCTAGATTTTTCTAAAGCATTTGATACGGTACCACATAAAAGGTTGTGAAGTAAAATTAAAATGCTTGGACTGGGGGAAAATGTTTGCAAGTGGGTAAGTAACTGGCTCTGTGATAGAAAACGAAGGGTAGTGATTAATGGTAGATACTCAGACTGGATTCCTGGTACTAGTGGGGTACCACAGGGGTCACTATTGGCCCTATTCTCTTTAATATGTTCATTAATGATCTTACACATGGATTACACAGTATAATATCAATCTTTGTAGGTAATACTAAGCTCTGTAAAGTAATCAACACAATAGAGGATAATGTTTTATTACAAAGGGATCTGGATAAGTTGGAGGCCTGGGCAGAGAAGTGGCAGATAAGGTTTAACACGGAAAACTGCAAGGTTATGCACATGGGAAGGACAAATCCATTCCATGATTACTTGTTAAACAGAAAAAAATCTGAGTAAAAGAGACGTGGAGAAGGATTTAGGAATCCTAGTGGACAGTAAACTTAATTGTTGCAGCCAATGTTAGGCAGCCGCATCCAAGGCAAATGGGATCATGGAGTGTATTAAAAGCGACATAGGGGGCCAGGGGAACATTATTCTCCCATTATAAAATCAAGGTCGCCCCACATGGAGGCGACATGTATGAAGGGGGTGCGCCAATTTCGGGGCGTTTTTTTCAGCCGGATATCGGGTGCAGACCCATTTGCTACTTTTGAAAATGGCATTTTGTAAAGCGCCCATTTCAGGGGACAGCGGGGGGGGGGGGGGGCGCACTAGAACCGTAGCAAAGCTGTAAATTTTAGCTTCGCTCGGCATTTTAGGCATATACTGGAACAGGTATAAATTTCAAAGGGTTTTTGGGGGCACCATGCACGAAAACACATTGTGGGCTCAAACAGGTTCAAAAGCGGGTAACAAAAAAATAAAAGGATGGGGGGATGAAAATCCCCAAAAGATAGAAAGATTGATTATTTAGTTGGGAAAAAAAAAAAACTTTTGGGGGACATAAAAAATAGTTTTTAAAAATTTAAAATTCAATTAGAGACTCTCCCAATATTTTTTTTACCGAGGATTGTATCCGAACAAGGGAACCTCCCCTATGTTCCGTGGAAAGAAAGTTTTTACATAAAAAATAGAAAGGGGTTCTTTTTTGAAGAGCATGAGATTGTGGAAATCTTTGCCAAAAAACTTTTCAAAAACAACCAAACCCCAGCCCGGGCCGGGGAGGTCCAAACATGACCCAACCAAAGGGGCAGATATTGGGGGGGGGGCGAACAGGAGATTTCCGCCAGGTTTAGCAGGACACAGTCGGGGCTGAAGCCTGTAGTAAGTGGTCCGTTCATCAAGTTCCAGCCCGCGGAGACGAGTCCCGAAAGGTGGGGCCGGGCAGATGACAACGGGGACTTTATAAGTTTTTGGTCCGAATGGCGGTCTCACCGACCCGCAGCCTGGTTAAAAAAATCTTTGTCATGTCCGTTTCCCCCAATTTTTATCTTAATGGGGTTGGTTTCATGGGTGGGGGCCCCTTTGGGTCTTTGATTCAGGGTGGGTGGTCTGGTTTCGGGGGTTTTACATTTCAGGCAGGTGTTGCAGGGTCCTAAAACTTGGGGGTCGGGCCCCTTTTTGTTTTTTGGGGAGGGCTGGGTTTACAAAATTTTCGCGCCTCATGTGAACTGCGGATGTTTTTTTACAAGAAAAACCTTTTGTTCCTTCACTAATTTTTTGCACATTCCACACAGATCCCTCCATCTCCCAGCAGACCCCGTACAGTAAAAATTACCAAGACAAATTTACTTTTTAAAATTTCACTTTATATGACAATACCCCTAAACATCCCAAAAAACCCCATACA
>JAODAL010074055.1:0-14510 GCA_025379985.1 Phyllomedusa bahiana
TTTTTTTGGTTTTCCAAAACCATTATCTCCCCAAATTTGTCTTGTTCATCTTTCGACAAAAAAATTTTGTTTATACTAAAAATTTTTACTTTCACCTCATGGCATACGAAAAGATTTTTACCGTTGCCACCCATTGGGGTATCCAATCCTGATGACCAATGAAAAGGCCCTCAAGTGAATCTTTGGGACCTGGGTCATCGTCTTCATACACCGAGCCATGGGTGACATTGACTGCAAGATTACCTTGTGGGGGGTTTGATCATCAAACAACGTCTACTGTGAGACCATGTCCTTACTGTCTGGCTTGTGGGTGATACAACCGTAAACAATGTTCTTTGGCACAACCACACGCTCTTTGTGGTCATCACTTCCTGTGATCGTCATATATTGTTACATAAGAACCCTTATTTTAGTCTCAAGATCTCAGCATCGGGCCCATCAGAAAGCCATCCACACACTGGGGGACGCACATCGCTGCCTTCTCAACCTTCATGGTAGCTACCTGTTTGTGGGTTTCCCGGTACAGACTGAACATGGGCCTCTTTCTACTGCTACTCACGTCATAATCTCGAGGGACCGCAATAACAGCGTCCATCATATAAACCCTCTGAAATTGGGTTAAAGGACAGAAGCTCTCAGAACAAAATTTTAGAGAATCTACAAAAAGCAAATTTTTTTGTCGAAATCCAAAAGTCTAGTGCAGTCTTTTGGAAATAAACTGAACAGTCACATGCTAAGCTTACATAGATAGAAGACCATCAGCAAGGGGTGAGCAACTTGTGTTTTTAAACCAATTACAGGTAGTCCCCGAGTTCCGACACTCTGAGTTCCAACGGTCTCCTAGTTAAGGTGAGTTTATGGAGCGTGACTTATGTACTGGCATCACAATCTGAGTCTTACCCCTTAAAGATGTTCTTTCTCAAATAGGAGCCCAAATAAAACCGGTGGCTTGATGGACCATTAGGATGCCCAGCCCATTTACTGTATCAAATACCCTCCATAATTAGGGTAAGCAAATGTACTAATCTGTACCCATACAGTTGTTGTAGATGCTTAACATGTGCATTGTAAGTTGCTGGCACTGGTAGTCCCATAGCAGCAACTTCTGTGGAACTTCTGTGGAACTACAAGAGCCAGAAACCTACAGCATCAATGTTAAACACATGTACTAATCTACACCCATACAATTATAAGGGAAATGTTCACAGGGGCTAATTTCGCACATGAAATTATGGTAATTTTACACCTCCCCCTCCCCCGCTCGTACAATGCGTCGGATTGTACGCGCGGGGAGTTTAAGTGACATGTCAATTGTTTGTGGCAAATATGCTCTGCAAGTAATGCATGTCAATGGCCGGAAAGCCCGCGGGAGTACGCACTGTTCAAATCACCTGGCGTAAATTGTGGCCGTGTGAACATAGCCTTAAAGGTGTTTACGTGTGTGGTGTGGCATGCTGGCACTTGTAGTTCTAAAACAGCAGTTTATAGAGACAGCTGCTGTAGAACTACAAGGGGCAGTCTGTCACACCACACTCTGCACACATAAACTAACAGGTGCGCAGAAGCGAAACATACATTTCTATCCAAAAAAAAATGTAAAAAAATTGCCGGGAGTACAGTAAAAATTGAAATCCGTTCTGATTTACAGGACTAAACAAAAGAAAAGTACAACCCTCCAAATTTTTTTTAAATATTGTGTTATATCTTTTCATTGGCCCAACACTGAAGTTATGACATTTTCATACAATGTAAAAGTAGTCAGTGCACAGTTGTATAATTGTGTAAAGAGGTGTCCTCAAAATAACTGAACACAGCCACCCAATGTCTAAACCGCTGGCAACAAAAGTGAGGACACACCCTAAAAACAACAAAAGTGAGGACACCCCTAAGTGACAAGGGATAAATTTTCCCCCAAAGGTCAGTATTTTGTGTGGCGCCATTGTTTTCCAGCACTGCCTTAACTCTCTTGGGCTTTGGAGCTTCACAGGTTTGCAGCCACTGGATTCCTCTTCCCCCTCCATGACGACATCACGGAGCTGGTGGATGTTAGAGACCTTGCGCTCCTCCACCTTCCACTGAGGACGCTCTACAGAAGCTCCATCGGGTTTAGGTTCTGGAGATGCTTGGCCAGTCTAGCACCTTTACCATTATTTTCTTTAGCAAGGCATTGGTGATCTTGGAAGTGTTTGGGGTTGTTATAAATGTTGGTTTACTGTCCTGCAGCCCAGAATGGAGTGATGCTTCAGGATGTCACAGCACATGTTGGCATTCATGGTTCCCTCAATGAACTTTAGCTTTCCACAGCTGCCAGCATTCATGCAGCCCCAAACCATGACACCTCACCACCAGCCTGACTGTAGGTAGACACACTTGTCTTTGTACTCCTCACCTGGTTGCCACCACACACGCTTGAAAATCATCTGAACCAAATAAGTTTCTCTTTTGGGCTCATCAGAGCACAGGACATTGGTTCCAGTAATCCATGTCCTTAGTCCACTTGTCTTCACAAACTGTTTGCAGGCTTTTTTGTGCTTCATCTTTAGAAAGGCTTCCTTCTGGGGGGACAGCCATGCAGACCATGTCTGGCGTATGGTCTGAGCACTGACAAGCTGATTCCCCCAACCCTGTAACCTCTGCAGCAATGCTGGCAGCAAATCACCCTGGATATAAACGCTGAGTGTGTGCACCCAGCTTCTTTTGGGCGACCATGGAACCTGTCTTGTTCAGCCGCCCCTACGGTCTTGGCCATCGTGCTAAAAGCTCAGTGTCAGGAGGTTGGCATCTTCTTATAGCCTCTGCCATCTTTATGTAGAGCAACAATTCTTTTCCTCAGATCCTCAGGGCAGTTCTTTGCCATGAGGCCCATGTTGGACTTCCAGTGACCAGTAGAGAAAATGTGAGAGCAATAACACCAAAATTTTTAAAACTCCTGCTCCCTTAACACACCAAGATCTTGTAAACACTAATGAGTCACATGACACCACGAGGGAAAATGGCAAATTGGCACAATTTGCCATTTTCACTTAGGGGTGTACTCACTTTTGTAGTCCCTGAGGGTGTATACTCACTTTTGTTGCCAGCAATTTAGATATTGATACTGTGTGTCGAGTTATTTTGAGGGCACCCCAAAATTAAAACTGTATACAAGCCAGGCCTGACTACTTTTCAATGTATCAAAGTGTCAGATCTTCATGTTTGTCCCCAAGAAAAGATATAATACAATTAGTGATGAGCAATTCAGCAAATTAATCGTAGTTGAGTCGATTCCCGATTTTAGGAGTTTTATCGCGCAGATGTACGATCTTCGATTAATCGCTGATCCCCATTAAAGTCTATGGGTGAGGAAGACCAGGGCTTTTTACACCAAACAGGTGAGGTGAAGCTGGA
Organism: Phyllomedusa bahiana; assembly: GCA_025379985.1. NCBI lineage: Eukaryota > Metazoa > Chordata > Amphibia > Anura > Hylidae > Phyllomedusa > Phyllomedusa bahiana. The sequence goes on from JAODAL010074055.1 coordinate 3,388, forward strand.
ATTAACATTCACAACAGTAAAATGGATATGTGCTAAAATCTTTGTCAAGACAATTTGGCTACAAGAGTCACAGAAAAAATTTCACAGGCTAAAATAATTCATTCCGTTCAATGGCTAACTGAAAAGATGAGGACAGCGTAGCCACAGCAGGTACAACGGACCCTTATCACTTTTTGCACCAGGGACCAACAACTTGTCATTTATGTGGTGGCAGCAAGAACTTCCCAACTGGGAACACAGAGGTTCAACTGGCAGGGCCGTACTTAGAGTGGGTGCGGGGAAGCCAGGGCTGCCTCAGTCATCTATTAACCATTTCACGCACACATGCAGCTAAATAAAATGGGGCCCTCACCCATTACAATGCTCGCCTCCCAATCAATACCGATAAATGAGATAATGCTCACGTCCCGTATGATGCGGTTTAGTCAGGCGTGGGTCCCGATAGTTCACATGGATCCCACGTTGAGGGACAGGATAAATCAAACAGGGAACCAGAAGAGAGATTTTTTTCAAAGAAAGACGGGTGATTAAATAAGGGGGAAAAAAACTAAAAAAAAAAAAAAGAAAGAAAAAAAAAAAAAAAAAAAACTGCCTCCAGAACATTTGGGACCAAAAGCTCTGACTAAATGGGTTGGGAGAAAAAAATAAATCTTTTTTGAACAACTCTCTTTCCCATTGGAAAACCTAACATTGAACAACATAGCAACGGTTACTCTATCTTATTTGGGCAGGTTGAATCTCCTCTATTCTCTCCACCAATGGTTTTTATTCTTAAACCCTGGTCCTCATTTTAAAGTTTTTTTAAAAGGTTTCCTTTCAACTTTTTTCCTTTTTTAAAAAAATTGTAAATTTGGGTTTGAAAAAAAACTAATCAGGGCTTGGTTTTTTTTGTATATAAATTAGACCATTTTTCTTTTATTTAAATGTGTTTTATAGCATCTGAGGAAGTGCTTGCAGCACGAAACGCGTTACTAACGTAATTTTTAATAAAAAAAACAACATTTTATCCATGTTGCCACCGCACAGGTTTTTTTTTATAGACGAGCCCCGGCCCAATTTTTTTTTTTCTGCTTTTATACTACCGTTGCCCGAGGTCGCCAGACAGAGGGATTTAGGGACTACCGCTGCTGCTGTTCTCTGGGCTTATTACAGCCAACCATGTCCTTCATGAGCTATGTGCCGTCTAATACTGACTCGCACAACGCCAATCAGGTGAGCACCCGAACAATTTTTATTGCTTTATTTACTACTACCAGACGTACTTCAATATAGAGCCATCTCCCATTCTTTTTTTCTTCCTTTATATAAATACCGTGGAGTTCTCTGATACAGATGTCTCTAGTGCGGATATTTGGCTGCCACGTCTGGCATATGGATTATTCTAGAATCGCCATGCTATTCGAGAATTATTACTAAAGGCACTTTTGGATGAGGATCCCCCTTCTGAAAATACCACACCGAGGCATAAGTACCACTTCTTTCACGGAAGAACAAACAGCTTATTATGACTACTCTGTTCCATACTTAGGATAAACAACTGTTGTGCGAGTCATAAAAAAACAACACAATTGGATATACGTTTTTATGTCTTTATACATCAAAAAAGATTTAATTCCGAAAGGTTTTAAACATTGATTTGTCTCCTACATTTGCAGGTGATCAGTCTTTGCACACAATGGCGGTCATTTGAAAAATTGCTTCTCTACATCTCATGACCACTGCTGATGGAAAAAAACCGATCTAGTCCATACGGCAAGAGAAGAGAGATTGATCCAATAACAAATAGTGAAACAATATGTATTCCATCATGATTTCCATAAATTGAATAGCAAGTAATCCAACGAGGTTTACTAAATTAGAAAATAACCTGATCATTAAAAAGAAAAACATATTATATAGAGATAAAACCATTAAACACCAAGAACTAATGGGTCCACATTACAAAGACAACATCCGTGACTATTACACAAGAAGGACACAAAAAAAGTTGTGTTACCCCCCCCTCCCAAACAAGTAAAGACCTTCGAAAAACATCGACTAGATCTCCCTTTCTCTGACAGAGATAAAATTAAAATACATACATTAACCAAAGGGTACCTTTGTTAATCAAAATATCATGTCCACAAACCGCTAAGGTCAGTGAGTCCTGAATCCCTTTAAAAACTATAGAAATAGGGAAGTGTATGGTTTCAAATGGGTTCATGTTCCCGGGTGGAACGTTAAACGGCCTCATCTGAGAGACCCTGTTCAAGAATCTCAGCTGCAAAATTGAAACAACCCAAGTTAATCACCTAGAATTGGGAGAAAAACCCAAAAGTTATTCCACATAAGCTTTTAGACCAAAACAACGAAAATCAGGAATTATGTAATCACCATAAAACAATATGGTGAAGTAAAAAACACCTATGCCAATAGATATAAACTACCTATTTGAAATACCAGTAATTCCTGATTTACATCTATGGATCCCAAAACACACTTCCCATTTGAAAAAAACTTTACGAGGTTTATTATGCTGACTCCCCAACTAATTCAACAAATGTCAGGAGATTACCACCTCTGAAATTCGAAAACAATGTGACAGCAGTTTATCTTATCTCCCATAAAAATTAAAGCTAGCTAATCCTGGAGCATTATGAAAAAATTAAAAAAGAACACAATAAAACAAGAGGCAAATGATACCTATGTGAGTTTGACACCACCCCCAGGTTTTATCACAAATTAGCTATTCATGATAATACTGAATGTCATTTAATTTATTGGTCTACTGTTAATGACATTAATACAGGACGGCAACTCCTACACCCCTTTTTTTAGGGAACTCACAAGGAACGATACAATACCCACTGCACAACCAAGGGAAAAAAGAAAACTAGACGAGATCCGAGGAAGGCACCCGTTTTAAAAAAAGAAAGGTTACGGAGGAAACATAATTCCACTAAATTATGAGATAAGGGGATTTATAATACTCCAATATGAGATAATTAGCAAAATGAGATTAAAGTTCTCACAAGAGGTTTCTACTATTTGTCCCCAAATCCAATAAAGTTCAATCATTCGATCTCTAACTTGGATTTCCAGAAATTTTGATTAGTGAAAAATTAACCCTAACACGACACCTTTACTTGAACCCCAATTACAGAAAATCGTTACTCCGAGCATTGTAAGGAGAAAAAAGTTTCATAATCCAAATTAAAATCTAAATTCTAACCCTGTACAGTCTCAGTTTCACTTCATTAAAACTGTTTTCTGATCTGTAAGTGAGGAACATTACAAATAAAATCCTCATCATTCATCGAATTAGCAAGATATTAAAAATCGCTGATTAAATCTTTACAAAAAATACAACGTATAGTCATCCGACCCGCTGATAAAGTGTGGGGGGGTGGTGGATTATGGATCATACTTGGTACCATAAATGAATTATGCGTGATTATATCAGATTCAATGTATATTCACCTTGTTCTGAGGATCCCCTTTCCCAATAGGAAAAATAACTTTCTGAACTTCCATCAATCAAGCTTACACCAAATGGGGCTATAGATAAAAAAAGAAAAGAATTCATTCAAAAAAAGAACCTATACACCATTTTTGTACTTTTTGCCTAAAGTCCATAAAACATCCAGGCCCCCCGGGCAGACCCATAATATCGGGTATAAATTCGATAACTAGTAATCTATCTCATTTTATTGACCTGCCATTGCAAATTAAGTTATTAAATCTACACAGCCTACCTAAAGGATTCGTGTCAATTGATACAAATACTTTCTGATCACCATTGTGACGGATCTAGTATCTTAGTCACAATGGAATGTATACTGCTCTTTACTCCAATAACCCACACCATCTGGGCTTGAGAAATGCGTCACACAGACACTAGACAGTGCTGTGACATGAAGTTTTACAAAAATGTTTTATAATTACGGGCTTGAGTTCATTCTGCAGAATAATTTTCTTAAATAATAAATGGGGTCTTTCCTAACATAAAACCCTGTGGCACTGGCCATGGGTACTAGTGTCGCGCCCTCCTACGCGAAAGTCTTTTTTAGAGGGGGTCTTTGAGTCCCAATTTATCTACTCTCATCCCCATTTCAAGTATGTACCTCCTCTACAAGAAGGAACATATATGATCTCTTTTTTATTGGACAGGCCCAATGCTGTTTTGGTTGTAATTCTTTATTTCTGATATAAACGACAAAAACCCTTGGGGATTAATCTCACATCGATTGTAATCCCCTTAGAATAGAATTTCTGATCTAGAAATATTTCATCAAAATGGTGTTTTCAAACAGCTACCTTCTTCAAAAAAGTGGATGTAACTAGCTATATCCACTTTTCTAGCGACATTACAAACCATGGATCACGAACGTACCATACGGACTATATAACCGTTCCGTAAAATTGCTTCTGAAGGATGAGGTTTATCGTAAATAGGAGCCATACTGAGAAATTAGAAATTTTGGAAAAAGGGAAATACACCTGCCTTATTAGACGATGCCAGAATAATAAAGTAGCTCTTCTCAAACAAAAGGATTGTTTTCACAAATAAAAAGGATTTAAACAAACAAAATCCCCTAAAACGGAACAAACAATTGAAGCAAGAAGGAAATATTTTCTTTAGCTACGCCAGTATAACACAGCCCATATACAGATTAAAAGACACTTCAAAATATTGGCATATAATCAAAGTGATCCATTTTTACAATCATCGTTACCAAAACATCTGGTTTAATTTTTAAACGGGCCACCGAATAATCAAAATATAATTGCCACTAGCCGTATCTGTGCCCTGAAGAAATTATCCCCACTGGTGAAATTTACCCTAAGGTAGTGGCCCCTGCGGCACAACTTCATGCTTATTTGTAGTTTCCATCACTAAGCCACTTTTTTTCGTTCACCATAACTAATGTTGTTCATAAAATGAAACATGCTTAAATTGGTAAAAGTTCTTTGTTAAATATAAAATCCAATGGTGATTGTGTCCTCCAATAACGTGGGCCGTACTATACCCCTCTACATCTACGTTTGAATGGACACAGATCGCGTATCAATAAAGGCGATCCTAAACATTAGTGTATCCAGGCATTTAAAGATTTTCACCAACACGACCCTTCCAAATTGACAATACAACCTATATTCATATAACAAGTGATACCCACGAAGATTTCCGTGGATTACAAAGAAGAGAGGTATTCAGGATGTACACCTACAAACGGTGAACCCCAAGGGATAGAATAAGCTGTTTGAGCTGATTTTTTGATCAGTCTATTTTTTTGTTATCGATCATCTTTTATATCATCGAAAAGTGCTATGTATATAATCTACAACAACTCCAAAGATACACTCGTTAACACAAGGATACTTTGGTATATATTTATTACAATTATTGGAGCTAACTTTTCCTATTTTAGAACGCCCGCTCCTACTATCGCTAAGGCATTGAAGTTTTCTCTCTATTAAAATGAATATATCACTATTTTATTTCACGATATTTAGGCCTCTCTTTTGCAAAATAATTTTCTGTTCACGATTGGTTCATTTTTTTGCTATTGTTATCTGCGATTGGCCCAATTGTCTTCTATAGCACATCACTCGCGTTTATTATTTTGTATTCCCGATTTTGCAAATGTGCACATCATATTTATTCCGGAATCATTATTAAATTCAACTAGCTAGATTTGTCGTGTCCCACTCGCTTTTCCTATTCTAGTGTGTACACGCACCCGGTTTCTGCACCAATTGAATGCCCTTTTTTTTTTTTTTTTTCTCTTTTTTTTTTTTTTCTCCAACCTAATTATGTCAGACGCTTTTGGCTCAAAATTTTCTGTTGGCAGCTTTTTTTTTTATTCTCTCTTTTTTTTTTTTTTTTGAGTTCTATTTTCCCCCTTATAACTCCACCATCATCTTCTTTGAAACGATCTCTCTTCCCATTGGTTAAAGACCTATTACATTGAACACAAAGCAATCGGTAGCTCTATCTTTCTATTGGTCAGTTGAATCTCCCGCTACTTCTTCTCCACCAAATGAGTTTCATTCTTAACCATGGTCGCTCAGTTTTTTAAATGTTTTTTATAGGTTCTCCTTACAACTTTTACCATTCTAAAAGAATTGTATTGGTTATGAATAATTAACCAATCATGTGCTGTGGTCTTTTTAGTATAAAATTATGACCATTTTCCTCTTTATTGAATGTGATTTTATAGCATCTGAGGAAGTGCTTGCAGCACGAAACGCGTTTATGCTAACTTTAATTTAATGGGAATAAAATCAACATTTTTATCCTAGGTTGCCACCGCACGAAGGGATTTATTTTAGTAAGACGCGCCCGTCCTGTATTTTTTATTTTCTGCTTTATACTTAATGTTCATAATTTCACTCTTCTGTAAATGCGCATGTATAATGAGAAAACAGAGGGTCAACTGACCGGAGTACTGCCTATTTGAACCCCCGGGGAAACCCCTTCACAGTAACCTGACCCCAAAAACCAGCAGAAATCATTATGGGACACAGAAACAGAATTAGCAGGAAAGAAATGATATTTTGAAACAAATTTTATTTGGAATAGAACCTGAATATCCTATCTTTTCAGCTGCCTGACCCCAAAAGCAACAAAAATACCTTTTCTACACTCAAATAAAATTAGCAAGAATAAACGACTTTTTTTTTAAAAAACATGTTTGGAGTAGGAACCCTGGATTAAATAAAAAATTAAAAATTAATATATGTAATATAATAAAAGGAGAATAACAAAAAAAAAAAAAAAAAAATTACAAATCAAGAAAAATAAATAAAAAAAAAAGAAAGAAAGAAACATTAAAAAAAAACAAAAAAAAAAAACAAAAAAAAATAATAAAGAAAAAAAAAAAAAAAAAAAAAAAAAAACAAAAACTAAAGAAAAAAAAAAAAAAAAAAAAAATAAAAAAAAGACAAAATAAAAAAAAAAAAAAAAAAAAAATAAAATAAAAATAAAAAAAAACAAAAACAAAACATAAAAATAAAACAACCCCTCACCCATCACTCCAATACGCTGGGACCGCCTAACCACCCCACACCCCCACTCAACCCACCCCCCCCCCCCCCGCCGCCCCCGCCCCACCCCCAAAAAAGAAAAAAAAACCCCCCCCCCCTCCCCCCACCCACCCCCACCCACTTTAACACCCGCCCCACTCCCCCCCCCCTCGGCACGCTCCCCCCCCAGCAACGCGCCCCGCCCCCCCCCACACCAAACCGACCCCTCGCGCGCCCAAATCCCTCTACAACCCCACACCCGTCTGCACACCCTGGACCCACCTCCTCTTGTTCCTCGCGACTCCATAAAAAACCCTTCCTCCATCCCCCCCCCCATCCCCCTAACCAAAACAGCCCCCACAACCCGCCAGAACCTCCCCCCATCATAACTCCCCCACAAAAGAATCCCACCGTCCCATGGCAACAAATAAAATACCCGCCCGCCCAGCACCCCACCCAAGTACATATCAACCCAAAATCCCTACAAGCATGAGTATATAATACAGCATAAAGTAATATGACACCCAACCCAGTACACTATGTGTGAGACAAAACCAGACACCACGCATCCCACCCAGCCACGCAGCAGCCATATAAATGACCCATGTTGATAATAATTATTGCAATTAAGAAATGATCATATTACAAAAAAATATTTCACAGAGGACCATTTCATAAAAGAAGCGTCAAGTGACTAAACCGTTCACCACAACGTGACCTATTCAACTGTGCCGACAACCTCATCCTACAAGCATCCACTGCCTATTCAACAAGAATGACAAGTCAAAATGATCACACTCACAAATCCACAAAAACACTGATCCACATAAAACACTGGCTATAATACACAGTTGATAAGAAGAGAAATTAGAGTAAATAACTGCAGAATTGCACCCAGCCACAAATGGACACCCTGAACTCAGACAGTGGGTGCTACTGGGCAACGCATAAATAAAAGCTGTGCTTGCTCACAGTGATTTAGAGGAGAAGTAACGTCCTGAAGCAGGTATCAGTCCCCCCCCCCCCCCGACCAGCCCCCCCCCCTCCACCCCCCGGCAGCTATGCATTCAGGGCACAGCGGAGCTTGTATCCAAATCTCTAACTCAAAACAACTAGAGTTCTCTAAACATACTGTACCCTTTAGTCTAACTAACTCAATCAAGGAGCCTGTTCAAGTAGAAAAAATGCTTAGGAAATAATCCCTCTACTTAGCTTTGAAAAAAGCTGAGCAGAGAGACAGGTATCCGTTCGTTTCTAAGACAGTGTGTGAAGCTAATGGCGCTTAGCAGGAAGTGCAGAGACATAGAATAAAACGAGTTCATGTGAATTCAGCATGCCAATGAGACACCTACACACCCCACAGGGTGACCGTTCTTCACCCACCCCTGTGCATCTGCGCTGAGATTGGCTGGCCGCCAAAAATTACAGGATGCGCCGAAAATGCCGGCAATTGTGTATCCTCAATTACTATTATTGATAAGATTGTAAGAAAAAAAAATATCACATTTGGAAACACTATATTCGTGAATTATCTGGCCAATGCAACTTTTTTTTTATTTCATCGCTCAACACTAAATAACTACAGAAATGTGAGGGTGTGTCCAGACTTTATGTGAGATACTGTACGTACAAATTCAACTTAAAGGGTTGCTCAGTAATGTCCAGTTTTACAGAACTAAAGCCAGCTTACACCACCCATCAGTCAGGCTGGTTGATAGCAGAGATTGACATAGAGCTTTGCTGTACTCAGCTGATCCTGTTTACAAATGCAAGAGTGATGGAGATTTTATAAAGTATTATACACAAAGCTACAGAGCTCAAAAGAGTGAAAGCTTGTCATTTAGTTAGGTAAACACACTCTGTTGAGAAGAAATAAAACTCTGGCAGGGATGACTCTCCATTATTAAAACTGACTGACTGAAGTGCAGCTTGGAGAAATGAGAGATAAGAGAGAAGTAGGGAGATGGTGGTAGCGCTGGTCGTAACTAAATAACCATGTGTGCGCAATCTTCTTTATCTCATGAACAAAGCAAAATGAACAAAGCAATGTAATAGGTAAAATCTTCATTTACCACTACCTGTAAGTTAAGAGCCAATCATTGTAGAGAGTAAAACCCCATTAGGAACCAAAACTAAATAACCTATCCCGTTCACATTAAATGTTGTCTATTGTCTGTTCTACAGCTCAATGAATGAAAATAAAAGCAACTCTCAATGCTTTTAGGGTTCAATTATAAGTCACACCACCAAGCAGACAAATCCTGAATGCAAATTCCAAACTGTGAGCTAAATAGTCAATGATTTCTTCATTGGTGCATACAATACTTCCTGGGGCCTCAAACTTAGAGTGCTTCACCGCCAAATGTACCTGCTACTCATGAATTTTCTGTCCTAGGGTCCAAAATTCTGCACAATTTAGTAAACATTAAAAATATCTGTATGGACCTCTGAACTTAATAACTTCTGCATAGCACCAGTCAAAAGTTTGGAAACTCCCTTTCGTTCCATGCTTTTCTTGCTTTTTTTATTTTCTATATTGCAGGTTCATATAAAATACATAAAAACTGCAAATAAACTTATATGGAATGAAAGTGGATTGTTGTAATAGGATGGAAATGATAAGGATTAATGTGTCTTATTGCTGTGATATAGAGATTTCCATGTCATATTTTTCTAATGAAAAAAGTATACAGAAATAGTAATAAGCAAAAAAGTTGTACAATATTGTGTGTGAGGACATCTGTCCCTCCCAAACTTCAGTTTTGGTCTATGTCGGTTAAACTGTTTGCCTTTTTGTGTCCCGCTTTACTCTCATGATTAAAGCTGTACCCCCCTGTGCTGCCAGATGATTTATACATTCTTCTATTCTTAACCTCCCAGTATGATGGCCACAGATAAGTTCTTTAGTCTCTTGTTTGCGCCCACACAGTCAGAAACCATACACAAATGGAGTGAAGAATGAAGCATAATGAATGTCTAGTTTGGTCATTCTGAAGTTAATGCTAAAAGCGTCTAGATAAAACCCCTGGCTTTGACAGGGCTAGTTACTTCTCTGGGGAAAGTTGGTGCCAAAACCCCCTTTGTGGTCATCAGACAAAGGGTTTGTACATAGTACAGGGGGCTCCCCATTTCACTGTGCAGAATATTCATTTTAAAATGTACCAATATATTTTAATTCCTTATTTATGTATTAAACCTTTCATTTTTTATATATTCTGCTTCATTGTAATTATTTCTTTGACCGCCAATGAATCAATCACTTACAATTGTCAAATTGTCAAATATGTATGGCATGCCGACAGAATATGGTGGGACCATCACTTTTCTTCAGAATGGGTGTCTCAAAGTGTTTGTGCACAGTGGAGAGGTGGTTGTGCACGTGCAGCCCTCTCCATGGTGGTTGTGCATGAATGGCACTTTCAGTGTTCATCACGCTTGCGTGGAACTCTCCATGGTGGTCGCACATGCACAACACTCTCCATAGTGGTTACGATTGCACGACACTCTCATTAGTGGTCGCGCATGCACGGCACTCTCCATAGTGGTCACACATGCACAGCACTCTCCATGTTGGTTACACTTGCACGACACTCTCATTAGTGGTCGCGCAAGCACAGCACTCTCCATGTTGGTTATGTTTGCACGACACTCCCATTAGTGGTCGCCCATGCACGGCACTCTCCATGGTGGTTACGCTTGCATGATACTCTCATTAGTGATTGGGCGCACAGCACTCCCATAGTGGTTTTGGGAAGCACAGCACAGCAATGGGGTTACGTTCACGACATCTCATTAGTGGTTTTTTGCATGCAGGCATTTTTTAGTGGTTGCACATGTACACACTCTTTTTAAAGGGGCCTCATGCATGACACCTTTTAAAAGTGGTCCGCATTCAAGCACACTCCTGTGGTTACGCTTGCACACACTCTCATTAGTGGTCGTGCATGCACAGCACCCTCCATAGTAGTCGCGCATGCACAGCACTCTCCATGGGGGTTACGCTTGCACGACACTCTCATTAGTGGTCGCGCATGGATGGCACTCTCCATAGGGGTCGCGCATGCATGGCACTCTGCACTCATTTCAATGGGACTTACAAGTAACCAAGTGGGTTT
>JAODAL010074056.1:0-14510 GCA_025379985.1 Phyllomedusa bahiana
CAAAAAAACAGTAAACACTTTCTTCTCCACTGTATTTACCGAGAGGATGACTTCCTGTTGAACAGAGAGATGATGGTAAACTCCAACTTAAAAGTTTCTTGTCTAACCCAGGAAGAAGTGCAGCTCCGTCTTAGGAAGATTAAAATAGACAAATCCCCAGTCCAGATGGCATACACACCACGTGTCCTAAGAGAGTTAAGTGATGTCATAGATAGGCCCCATTCTTAATATTCATGGACTGTCTAATAACGGGGTATGTCCCAAAGGATTGGCGCCATAGCAAATGTGGTGCCAATATTCAAAAAGGGGTCAAAAAGTGATCCAGGAAAAAATAGGCAGTAAAGATAAACAACTTTTGGAGGTAAAAAGTATGAAGGTTTTATCAGAGATGCTATCCTGTAGTATCTCACTGAAAATAAATGTATAACGCCGTATCCAGCATGGGTTCATGAAGGATCGGTCCTGTCAGACTAATCTCATCAGCTTCTATGAAGAAGTCAGTGCTAGACTGGATCGGGGTGAGGCACTGGATGTCATATATCTAGATTTTTCTAAAGCATTTGATACGGTGCCACATAAAAGGTTGGTAAATAAAATGAGAATGCTTGGACTGGAGGAAAATGTGTGCAAGTGGGTAAGTAACTGGCTCACTGATAGAAAACAAAGGGTAATAATTAACGGTACATACTCAGACTGGATCGCTGTTACTAGTGGGGTACCACAAGGGTCAGTATTGGGCCCTATCCTCTTTAACATTTTCATTAATGATCTTACACAGGGAATACACAGTAGAATATGATCTTTGCAGACGATACTAAGCTCTGTAAAGTACTCAACAAAATAGAGGATAATATGTTATTACAAAGGGATCTGGATAAGTTGGAGGCCTGGGCAGGGAAATGGCAGATGAGGTTTAACACTGATAAATGCAAGGTTATGCACATGGGGAAGAGAAATTCATTACATGATTACATGTTAAATGGAAAAACACTGGGTAAAAGTGACATGGAGAAGGACTTGGGAATCCTGGTGGACAGTAAACTTAATTGTAGCAGCCAGTTGTCAGGCAGCAGCAGCCAAAGCAAATAGGATCATGGGTGCATTAAAAGGGGCATAGATGCACATGATGAGAATATTATTCTCCCATTATACAAGTCACTGGTTAGACCACACATGGAATATTGTGTACAGTTTTTGGCACCAGTGCACAGGAAAGACATTGTAGAGCTTGAACAGGTACAAAGGCGGGCAACAAAAATAATAAAAGGACTGGGTGGACTACAGTACCCAGAAAGATTAGCAAGATTGGGTTATTTAGTTTAGAGAAAAGAAGGCTTCGGGGGGACATAATACATATGTTTAAATACATCAAAGGTCAATATAGAGATCTCTCCCAAGATTTATTTTACACAGGGCTGTATCTAGAACAAGGGGGCATCCTCTACGTCTTGAGGAACGAAAGTTTTCTACATAAACATAGAAAGGGATTCTTTACTGTAAGAGCAGTGAGACTATGGAATTCTCTGCCAGAGGAACTTGTCATGGTGAATTCAATAACAGAGTTCAAAAAGCGTTTGGATGCATTTCTGGAGCGTAATAATATACAAGTTACAGTGACTAGGATTCAGGAGAGGGGTCATTGATCCAGGGATTTTTCTGATTGCCAGATTGGAGTCAGGAAGGAATTTTTCCCTAAAATGAGGACAATTGGCTTCTACCTCATTGGGGGTTTTTGCCTTCCTCCTGGATCAACCACCTAGCACAACAGGCAGAACTAGATGGGACGACATTTCTTTTTTTTATAGCCTTACAAACTATGAAACTATGAACATTTCAATTATCAGTGTTTTTTTCCCTTGGCACTGGCCAGCTGTGATAGAATAGAGGCCACCTTGCAGTTAAATTTGAATCCAGCAACTTTGAGTCACCACAGGTGTACTGAAAGTGCCAAAAATACCTTTTATTATCCGTAGTACATATCAGACAGGTGTTTTTCTTTTCACTTTTGGTCATACAAGCTTTTGTTGTAAAGTATCTACTTTGCAGTTAAATTTAATAGACAGCAATTGTTTGTAGTCACCACAGTGAAGTTGTTCAGGTGCCAAAAAAATACCTTTTATTATCCCGTATAGTCATTTCAGATACTTGTTTTTTTTCACTTTGTGGGGCACAGGCCAGCTGTGGTGATAGAGCCACCTTGCAGTTAAATTTTGAATACAGAGCCAATTTTGTAGTCAACCCCACGGTGAATGATAGTTGCATAAAATACCTTTTAATATCCTGTATACATTTCCGAAACGTGTTTTTTTCACTTTTGGCCGCAGCCAGCTGTGTTGATAGAGCCATCCTTGCAGTTTAAGATTTGAATCCAGCAACTTGTAGTCACCACAGGAGTGTACTAGATAGGTGACAAAAATACCTTTTATTATCCGTATACATTTCATACAGGTGTTTTATTCACTTTTGGTCAGTCAAGCTTTTGATGAGATCTACTTTGCAGTTAAATTTGATGACAAGACAATTTTGTAGTCACCACAGTAAATTGATAGGTGCCGAGAAAAATAGCCTTTTATTATCCCGTATACATTTCAGAAACGTGTTTTTTTTTCAATTTGGCGCAGGCCAGCAGTGTTGATAGAGCCACCTTCAGTTAGAATTGAATCCACAAACTTAAGTAAGTCACTACAGGAGTACTGATAGGTACCCAAAATACCTTTATTATCCGTATACATTTCAGACAGTGGTTTTTTTCACGTTTGCGGTACCAGTCAAGCTTTGTTGATAGATCTACATGTCAGTTAAATTTGAATACAGCAATTTTGTAATCCACCACAGGTAAATTGATAGGTAGCCAAAAAATACCTTTTTAATTATCCCGTATACATTTCAGATACGTGTTTTTTCACTTTGGCACAGGCCAGCTATGTTGATAAGCCACCTTGCAGAGTCTAATTGAATACAGCAATTTTTGTAGTCACCACAGGTGAATTGATAAGATGCCAAAAATACCTTTTATAATCCGTATACATTTTCAGATACGTGATTTTTTCGACTTGGCGCAGGCAGCTGTGTTGATAGAGCCACCTTGCAGTTAATTTGAATCCAGGCAAACTTTGTAGTCACCACAGGTGTTACTGATAGGTGCCAATAAAATACCTTTTTTTATTATCCGTATACATTTCAGACAGGTGTTTTTTTTACTTTTTGTCATGTCAAGCTTTGTTGATTAGATCTACTTTGGCAGAAAATTGAATACAGCAATTTTGTAGTCACCACAGTGAATTATTTAGGTGCAGAAAAAATGACCTTTATTGTATCCTAAACATTTCAGATACGTGTTTTTTTTTTCACTTTGGTGCAGCCATCTTGTTGATAGAGCCACCTTGCAGTTAAATGTGTAAAAAAAAAAAATCCAGCAACTTTGTAGTCACCACAGTGTACTGATAGTGCCAAAAAAATACCTTTTATTAGCCAGTATAATTTCAGATACGTGTTTTTTTCACTTGGCGCAGGCCACTGTGTTGATAGAGCCACCTTGCAGTTAAATTTGAATACAGCAATTTTTGTACTCACCACAGGTGAATTGATAGGTGCTCTAAAAAAATACCTTTTATTATCGCGGTATTTAATTACATTTCAGATACGTGATTATTTTTCACTTGGGGCGCAGGCCAGCTGTGTTTGATAAGCTAAGCCTTGCAATTAACATTTGAATCCAGCAACTTTGTAAGTCACCACAGGTGTATCTGATGGTGCCAAAAAATACCTTTTATTATCCGTGTACATTTCAGACATGGTGATATTTTTTCACTTTAGTCAGTCAAGCTTGTTGAGTATATCTACTTTGCAGTAAATTTGAATACAGCAATTTTGTAGACAACACATTAAATTGAATAGGTGCAAAAATACCCTTTGAAGTTATCCCGTATACAAATTTCAATCAAATACTGTTTTTTCAACTTTGGCACAGGCCCAGCTTGTTGATAGAGCACCTTGCAGTTAAATAGAAGTACAGCAATTTTGTAGTCCACCACACAGAGTAATGATAGGTGCCAAAAAATACCTTTTTATTATCCCTTATACATTTTCAGAAACAATGTTTTTTTCACTTTGGCGCAGCCAGCTGTGTTTGAACAAGAGCCACCATGGAGTTAAATTTGAATCCAGCAACTTTGTAGTCACCACAGGTGTTACTGATAGGTACCAAAAATACCTTTTTATTATCCGTATACATTTCAGACAGGTGTTTTTTATTTCACGTGTGGTCAGTCAAAGTATGATGATAGATCTACTTGCAGTTAAATTTGAATACAGCAAAGTTGTAGTCACCACAGTGAAAAGTTGATACAGGTTGCCAATAAATACCTTTTATTATCCCTATACATTTCAGATACCGTTTTTTTTCACTTTGGCACAGGCCAGCTGTGTTGATAGAGCCACCTGGCAGTTATATTTGAATACAGCAATTTTGTATTCACCACAGTGAATTGATAGTGCCAAAAAATACCTTTTATTATCCGTATACATTTTCATCAGATACGTGATTTTTTCAACTTTGCGCAGGCAGCTGTGTTGATAGAGCCACCTTGGCAGTTAATTTGAACTCCAGCAACTTTGTATTCACTCACGAGGTAACTGATAAGGTGGCCAAAAATACCTTTTATTATCCGTGTCATTTCAGACAGGTGTTTTTTCACTTTTAGAGGTCAGTCCAGCGTTTGTTGATATAGTCGACTTGGCAGTTAAATTTTGAATACAGCAATATTGTATGTCACCACAGTTTATTATAGGTGCCAAAAAATACTATTATTATCCCGTATACCAATTTCAAATACGTGTTTTTTTCACTATGGCACAGCCAGCTGTGTTGAAAGAGCCACCTTGCATGTTAAATTTAATCCAGCAATTTTGAGTAAGTCCACCACAGGTTAATTGATAGGTGCCAAAAATACCTTTTATTATCCCGTATACATTTCAATACATGTTTTTTTTTTCACTTGGCGTCAGGCCAGCTTTTTGATGGAATCGAGAGGCCACCCTTGCAGTTAAATATGAATCCAGCAACTTTGTAGTCACCACAGTGTACTGATAGGGTGCCAAAAAAATACCTTTTATTAATCCGTAAAGCATTTCAAGACAGTGTTTTTTCACTTATGGTCAGTCAAGCTATGTTGATAAGTAACAATCTTTGCAGTTAATTTGAATACAGCAATTTTGTATTCACCACAGGGGAATTGATAGGGTGCCAAAAAGATTATCTTTTATTATCCGTATACATTTCAGAACGTGTTTTTTTTCATCTTTGGCGCAGGCCGGCTGTGTTGATAGAGCCTCACACTGTAACCTTGCAGTTAAATTTGAATCCAGCAACTTTGGTAGTCACCACAGGTGTACTGAACGTGACAAAAATACCTCTTATCTATCCGTATGCATTCAGACAGTGTTTTTTTTTCACTTTGGTCAGTCAAAAGCTTTGTTGATAGATTTCTACTTTGCAGTTTAAATTTGAATACAGCAATTTTGTAGTCACCACAGGTAAATTGATAGGTGCCACAAAATACTTTATTATCCCGTATACATTTCAGATACGTGTTTTTTTTCACTTTGCGGCGCAGGCCAGGCATGTGTGATATGAGCCACCTTGCAGTTAAATTTGAATCCAGAAACTTTGGTAATGCACTCCACAGGTGTACTGACTAGTACCAAAAAATATACTATTTAATTATCCGTATCCATTTCAGACAGGTGTTTTTTTCAACGTTTGTTCAGTCAAGCTTTGTTGATAGATCTACTTTGCAGTTAAATTTGAATACAGCAAATTTGTAGTCACCACAAGTGAATTGATAGGTGGCAAAAAATACCTTTTAAGTAAATCACCGTATACATTTCAGATACGTTTTTTTTTCACTCTTGGCACAGATCCAGCTTTTTTGAGAAGAGCCACCTTGCAGATTAAATTATTGAATACAGTGCAATTGTTGTAGTCACCACAGGTGAATTGATAGGTGCCAAAAAATAACCTTTTAATTATCCCCGTATTAACATTTCAGATAACGAGGATTTTTTTTCACTTTGGCCCAGGCCGAGCTGTGTTGATAGAGCCACCTTGCAGTTAAATTTGAATCCAGCGCAACTTTGGAGTCACCACAGGTGTACTGATAGGTGCCAAAAATTACCTTTTATTATCCGTGTACATCTTTCAGACAGGTGTTTTGTTTTTCACTTTTAGTCAGTCAGCATTGTTCATATATCTACTTTGCAGTTAAATTTGAATACAGCAATTTTGTAGTCACCACAGTTAAATTGATAGGTGCCAAAAAAATAACTTTTATTATCCCGTATAAATTTCAAATACGTGTTTTTTTACCCTTGGCACAGCCACTGGTGTGATAGAGCCACCTAGCAGTTAAATTTGAATACGCAATTTTTGTAGTCACCACGGATGAATTGATAGGTTCCCAAAAAAATTACCTTTTTATTATCCCGTAAATATTTCTCAGATACGTGTTTTTTTCACTTTTGTGGCAGGCCCGCTTTTTGATAGAGCCACCTTGGCAGTTAAATGTGAATCCAGGCAACTTTTAGCACGCCACAGGTTGTACTGATAGGTGACAAAAATACCTTTTATGTATCCGAATACATTTCAGTCAGGCTGTTTTTTTCACTTTTGGTCAGTCAAGCATTGTTGATGAGATCTACTTTGCAGTTAAATTTGAATACAGCAATTTGTAGTCACCACAGGTCAATTGATAGGTGCCAAAAAAATACCTTTTATTTTCCGCGTATACATTTCAAATACGTGTTTTTTTTCACTTTGCACGAGGCCGCTGTGTTGATAGAAGCCACCTTACAGTTAAATTTGAATACAGCAATTGGTAAGTCACCA
The DNA here is from genome assembly GCA_025379985.1 of Phyllomedusa bahiana. NCBI lineage: Eukaryota > Metazoa > Chordata > Amphibia > Anura > Hylidae > Phyllomedusa > Phyllomedusa bahiana. The sequence goes on from JAODAL010074056.1 coordinate 6,887, forward strand.
CAGGTGAAATGATAGTGCCAAAAAAATACCTTTTATTATCCCGTATACATTTCAGATACGTGGTTTTTTCACTTGGCGCATGGGGGCCTGCTGTGTTGATAGAGCCTACCTTGCAGTAAATTTGATCCAGCAACTTTATGGTAGTCACCACAGGTGTACGTGATAGGTGCCAAAATACCTTTTATTATCCGTAACATTTCAGAACGGTGTTTTTTTTACACTTTTTGGTCATCAAGCTTTGTTTGATAGATCTACTTTGCAGTTAAATTTGAATACAGCAATTTTGTAGGTCACACTAGTGAATTGATATGGTGCCAAAACATACCTTTTATATCCGTATACATTTCAGATACGTGTTTTTTTTTCACTTTGCCAGGCCCACTGTGTTGATAGAGCCACCTTGCGCAGTTAAATTTGAATCCGCAACTTTGTATTACACCACAGGTGTACTGATAGGTGCCAAAAATACCTTTTATTATCCTGTATATGCATATTCAGACAGGTTTTTTTTCACTTTTCGTCCATCAGGCTTTGGTTGATAGATCTACATTACATTTTAAATTTGAATACAGCAATTTTGTATCACCAAAGGTGGAATTGATAGTGCAAAAAAATACATTTATATTATCCCGTACAAAAATTTTTTTTTTTTTTTCAGATACTGTTTTTTTTCACTTTGGCGCAGAGGCCAACTGTGTTGATAGAGCTCACCTGCAGTTAAATTTGAATCCGCAACATTAGTAGTCACCACATGTGTACTGATAGGTACCAAAAAATACCTTTTATTATCCGTATACATTTCAGACGAGGTGTTTTTATTCACGTTTGGGTCATCAAGCTTGTTGATAGTATCTACTTTTGCATTTAAATTTGAATACAGCAATTTGTAGTCACCACAGTTGGAATATAGGTGCCAAAAAATACCTTTTATATATCCGTATATCATTTCATATACGTGTTTTTTTTCACTTTGGCACAGGACAGCTGTGTTGATAGAGACACTTGCAGTTTAAAATTTACAGAATACAGGCAATTTTGTCTAGTCACCATATGGTAATTGATAGGTGCCAAAAACACATTTTATTATCCCGTATACATTTCAGATACGTGTTTTTTCACTTTGGCGCAGGCCAGCTTTGTTGATAGAGCCACCTTGCAGTTAAATTTGAATCCAGACTCTTTGTAGTCACCGCAGGGTGACTGAAAGGTCGAAAAATACATTTTATTAATCCGTATACATTTCAGACAGGTGTTTTTTTCACTTTTGGGTCATCAAGCTTTGTGATAGATCTACTGTGCAGTTAAATTTGAATACAGCAATTTTGTAGTCACCACAGGAGAATTTGATAGGTGCCAAAAAAAATACCTTTTTTATTATCCCTATACATTTCAGATAACGTTGTTTTTCTTCACTCTTGCACAGTCCAGCTGTGTTGATTTAGAGAGCTAACCTTGCAGTTAAAATTTGAATATACGCAATTTTGTAGTCCACCACTAGTGAAATTGATAGGGTCCAAAAAATACCTTTATTATCCCGGAATACCATTTCAGAACAGGTGTTATTTCACGTTTTGTCATCGAAGCGCTTTTTTGATAGACCTTCTCCACATTTGCAGTTAAATTTGAATAAAAGCAATTTTGTAGTCACCACAGTGAATTGATAGGTGCCAAAAAATATCTTTTCTTATCCGTATACATTTCATATAGGGTTTTATTTCACTTTGGCGCAGCCAGCAGTGTTTAATAGAGCCAACTTGCAGTTAAATTTGAATCCACAACTTTCGTAGTCACCACAGGTGTACTGAGATAGTTCCCAAAAATACCTTTTATTATCGTATACATTTCAGACAGGTATTTTTTTCACGTTTGGTCAGTCCCCAAGCTTTTGTTGATAGATCTACTTTGCAGTTAAATTTGAATACAGCAATTTTGTAGTCACCACAGTTTAATGATAGTGCCAAAGAATATACTTTAGTTATCCGTATACATTTCATAATACGTGTTTTTTTCACTTTGGGCACAGGCCAGCTGTGTTGATAGAGCCACCTTGCAGTTAAATTTGAATACAGCAATTTGTATCCACCATAGTTAAAAGATAGTTGCCAAAAAATACCTTTTTATTAATCCCGTAACATGCAGATACGTGATTTTTTTTTTTCCTTGGCGCAGGCCAGCTTTGTTGGATAGCCACCCTTTGCAGTTAAATTTGACTCAGCAACTTTTAGTCACCGCAGTGTACTGAAAGGTGCGAAAAATACCTTTAATTTATCCGTATACATTTCAGACAGGTGTTTTTTTTTCACTTTTGGTCAGAATCAATTCTTTGTTGATCTAAGATCTACTTTGCAGTTAAATTTGAATACAGCAATTTTGTAGTCACCACTAGGTGAATTTGATATGTGCCAAAAAAAATACTCTTTTAATTATCCTGTATACATTCAGATACGTGTTTTTTTTCCACTTTGGTGCGCAGCCAGCTGTGTTGATAGAGCCACTTGCAGTTAAACTTTGAATCCACAACTTTGTTAGTCACCACAGGTGTGGGAACTGATAGTTACCAAAAATAACCATTTATTAAACCGTAAACATTTCAGACAGTGTTTTTTCAACGTTTTGGTTCAGTCAAGCCTTTGTTGATGATCTACTTTGCAGTTAAATTTGAATACAGCAATTTTGTAGTCACCACAGTATTGAATTGTTAGGTGCCAAAATAGCCTTTAATTATCCCGGATACATTTCAGATACGAGTATTTTTCGCTTTGGCGACAGGCCCAGCTGTGTTGACTAAGAGCCACCTGCTCATATTTAAATTTGAATCCAGCAACCATTGTAGTCACCACAGGTGACTATAGGTACCTAAAATACCTTTTAATTATCCCGTATACATTTCAGACAGGTGGTTTTTTCACTTTTGGTCAGTCAGCTTTTGTTGATATGATTCTACTTTGCAGCTTAAATTTGAATACTGCAATTTTTGAAGTCACCACAGGGGAATTGATAGGAGCCAAAAAATACTTTATTATCCCGTATAACATTTCAGATACGTGTTTTCTTTTTTCACTTTGGCGCAGGCCACGCTTTGTTATAGAGCCACCTAGCAGTTTAAATTTTGAATCCAGCAACTTTGTAGTCACCGCAGGTGTACGATATCTGGTTCCAAACATACCTTTATAATCAAGTATACATTTCAGACAGGTGTTTTTTTTTTTCACACTTTTGGTCCAGTCAAGCTTTGTTGATAGATCTACTTTTGGCAGTTTAAATTTGATACAGCAATGTTGTAGTCACCACAGTTGAATTGATAGGTCCAAAAAAATACCGTTTTATTATCACCAGTAAACATTTCAGATACGTGTTTTTTCCACTTTGGTACGGCCAGCTGTTTGATAGAGCCACCTTGCAGTTAAATTTGAATACAGCAATTTTGTCTCAGTCACCACAGGTGAATTGATAGGGGCTAAAAAATACCTTTTATGATCCGTATACATTTCAGTACGAGGTGTTTTTATCACGTTTGTCAGTCAAGGCTTTGTCTGAAGATCTACTTGTTCAGTTCAAATTTGAATAAAGCAATTTTGTAGTCCAACACAGTTGAGTGATAGGTGCCAAAAATACCTTTTATTATCCCGTATACCATTTCAGATACGTGTTTTTCACTTTGGCCCAAGGCCCTGGGTTGATAGAGCCACTTGCAGTTAACTTTGAATCAGCAACTTTGTAGTCACTCACAGAGTGTACTGATAGGTACCAAAAAATACCTTTTATTTATCCTATACAATTCAGACAGGGTGTTTTTTTCACTGTTTGGTCAGTCCAAGCTTGTTGATAATCTACTTTGCAGTTTTAAATTTGAATACAGCAATTTTGTAGTCACCACAGTTGAATTGATAGGTGCCAAAAAATACCTTTTTATTATCCTATAACATTTCATATACGTGTTTTTTTTTTCACTTGCACAGGCCAGCTGTGTTGATAGAGCCACCTGCCAGTTAAATTGAATAAAAGCAATTTTGTAGTCAACCTATAGGTGAATTGATAGTGGCCAAAAATAGCCTTTTATTACCCGTATACATTTCAGATACGTGTTTTTCATTTTTCACTTGGCGTCAGCCAGCTTGTTTGAAAGAGCCAACATGCAGTTAAATTTGAAATCCAGCAACTTTTGTAGTCACCACAAGGTGTACTGTAAAGTGCCAAAAATACTTTTAATTATCCGTATTACATTTCAGAAAGTTGTTTTTTTTTCACTTTTGGTCAGTCAAGCATTGTTGATATATCTACTTTGCATTTAATTGAATAAAAGCAATTTTGTGTAGTCACCACAGTGAATTGATAGGTGCCAAAAAATACCTTTTATTATCCGGTATACATTTCAGATATGTTTTTGTTTTTCACTTGTGGCACAGGCCAGCTGTGTGATAGATGCCACCTTGCAGTTAAATTTGAATACAGCAATTTTTGCATCACCACAGGTGAATCGATAGGTGCCAAAAAAATACCATTTATTATCCCGTATACATTTCAGACAGGTGTTTTTTCACCGTTGGTCGGTCAAAAGCTTTGTTGATAGATCTACTGTGGCAGTTAAGTTTGAATAAAGCAATTTTGTAGTTCACCACAGTTAATTGATAGGAGCCAAAAAAATTACCTTTTTATTATCCCCTAAACATTTCAGATACGTGTTTTTTTCACTTTGGCGGCAGGCCACTGTTGTTTGATAAGCCACCTTGCAGTTAAATTTGAATCCAGCAACTTTGTAGTCCACCACAGTGTACTGATAGTACCAAAAATACCTTTATTATCCGTATACATTTCAGACATCAAATAGGTTTTTGTCTTTCACGTTTGGTCAGTCAAGCTTTGTTGATTCAAGATTCTACTTGGCAGTTAAATTTGAATAACTAGCAATTTTTGTTGTCACCACATTTTAATTGATAGGTCCAAAAAATACATTTTATTATCCGTATACAATTTCATATACTGTGTTTTATCACTTTGGCACAGGCCAGCTTGTGTTGATCGAGCCACCTTGCAGTTAAATTTGGAAATACAGCAATTTTGTAGTCACCATAGGTGAATTGACTAGGTGCCAAAAAATACCTTTTTTATTATCCCATTAATACAGTTCACAGATACGTGATTTTTTCACTTTGGCACAGGCCAGCTGTGTTGATAGAGCCACCTTGCAGTTAGATATGAATACAGCAACTTGTAGTCACCACAGGGTACTTGATAGGTGCCAAAAATAACTTTTATTATCCGTGTATCATTTCAGACAGGTGTTTTTTTCAAATTGGTTTAGGTCAGTCAAGCTTTGTTGATAGATCTACTTTGCAGTTAAATTTGAATACAGCCAATATTGATAGTCACGCACAGGTTGAATATAGATAGGTGCCGAAAAATACCTTTTCATTATACCCGTATATCATCAGATTACGTGTTTTTTTCACTTTGGCACAGGCCAGCTTGTTGAGTTGATAGAGGCCACCTTGTCAGTTAAATTTGAATAACACTATTTTGTAGTCACCAACAGGTGAATTGAATAGGTGCAAAAAAACCCTTTTATTATCCGATACATGTCATATACGTGTTTTTTCTCTTTTAATTTGGCGCAGGCCAGCTGTGGTTGATAGAGCCACCTTTGCAGTTTAAATTTGGAATCCAGCAACTTATTATTCACCACAGGTGAACTGAAAGTGCCAAAAATACCTTTTTATTATCCGAAAACATTTCAGACAGGTGTTTTTTCTTTCACTTTTGGTCAGTCAAGCTTTGTTGCTAGATCTACTTTGCAGTTAAATTGAGATACAGCAATTTTTGTAGTCACACCACAGGTGATTTATTTGTTGGTTAAGTGCCAAAAAAAACCTTTTATTATCCCGTTATACATTTCCGATACGTGATTTTTCACTTGGCCACAGTCCACTGTGTTGATAGAGCCACCTTGCGAGTTAAATTTGGGAATACAGCAATTTTGACTGTCACCACAGGTGAATTGATAGGTTAACAAAAAATACCTTTTATTATCCCGTATACATTTCAGATACGAGTTTTTTTTTCACTGAATATGGGGCGCAGGCCAGCTGTGTTGATAGATCCAACTTGCAGCTTAATTTGAATCAGCAACTTTGGTAGTCACTCACAGGTGTACTGATGGTGACAAAAATACCTTTTATTATCCCGTGTAGCATTTCAGTACAGGTGTTTTTTCACTTTTAAGTCAGTCCAGCTTTGTTGATAGATCAATCTTGCAGTTAAATTTGAATACAGCAATTTGTGTATCACCACAGTGAAATTGATAGGTGCCTAAGAAAGAAAAATACCTTTTATATCCGTACTACATTTCATATACGTGTTTTTTCACATTGCAGCAAGGCCAGCTGTTTGATAGAGCACCTTGCAGTTAAATTTGAATACAGCAAATTTTGTAGTCACCATAGGTCAACTTGATAGTGCCAAAAAATACTTTTATTATCCCTATACATTTCGGCAGATACGTGATTTTTTCACTTTGGCACAGGCCAGCTGTGGTTTGATAGGAAGCCTACCTTGCAGTTAAATTTGGCGAATCCAGCAATTTGTAGTCACCACAGGTGTACTGAAAGTGGTTGCCAACAAATCCTTTTATTATCCGTATACAATTTCAGAACGGTTGTTTTTTTCACTTTGGTCAGTCAAGCATTGTTGAAGATCTGACTTTGCAGTTAAATTTGAATAGCAAGGCAATTTTGTAGTCACCACAGGTGAATTGGATAGTGCCAAAAAAATACCTTTTTTATTTATCCCGTTAAACATTTCAAGATATGTTGTTTTTTCACTTTGGCACAGGCCATCTGTTTGATAGAGCCACCTTTGCCGTTAAATTTAATACAGCAATTTGCAGTCACCACATGTGAATTTGATAGGCCAAAAAATACCTTTTAATATGCCCGTATAACATTTCAGATACGTGTTTTTGTTTCTCTTTGGCGCAGGGCCAGCTGTGTTGATAGAGCCCACCTTGGCAGTTCTAAATTTCGAATCCATCAACTTTGTATCACCACAGTTGTACTGATAGGTACAACAAGTACACTTTTATCTATCCGTATACATTTCAGACAAGGTGTTTTTTTCACGTTGGTCCAGTCAAGCTTTGTTGATAGATCACTTTGCAGTTAAATTTGAATACAGCAATTTTGTTTTCACCACAGGAAAATTTATAGGTCCAAAAAATAAACCTTTTATTATCCCTTATACATTTCATATACGTGTTTTTTTCATTTTTGGGGCAGGCCACCTGTGTTGATAGAGCCACGTTGCTTTTAAATTTGAATCCCGCAACTTTGAAGTCACCACAGGGATGATAGGTGCAAAAAATACCTTTTATTATCCGTATACAATTCAGACAGGTGTTTTTTTCACTTTGGTCGTCAAGCTTTGTTGATAGACTACTTGCAGTTAAAAATTTGAATACAGCAATTTTGTAGTCACCACAGTGAATTGATAGGTGCAAAAAAAACCTTTTATTATCCTATACATTTCAGAAAAGTGTTTTTTTTTTACTTTTGGCCCGGCCAAACTTTGTTGATAGACACCTTGCAGTTAAATTTGAATCAGCAAATTTGTAGTCCCCCAGTTATAATGA
>JAODAL010074057.1:0-14510 GCA_025379985.1 Phyllomedusa bahiana
GCCAACTTGGTGTCCTCACTGCAGGCCAGTAGAAGACAGTAAAGCCAGTAAACACGCCCCTGAATTAAAAATGAAACTGAGAAACAGGACTGAGGTGAGATGAATCCAAGTAGTGAGACAACCCCTTTAACTTAATAGTGATATCACGACTTTCTGTGTAATCTGTCCTGAGATCACAACGCACCTCATTGGAAAGCATAGGAGATAACATTTTTTGCTATCATGGTGCATTGTCAAGTCTATCTTTCTTGTAATTGACATTTGAGAAAAACTTTAAAAAAAAAGAAAAGGAGAGGAGGGAGAGAAGAGAGAAGAAGGAGGCGGTCTCTGGTGTAGTATATCTTTATACAGTGATTTTATATCAATAAATCGGCTTGGCTTCTCACCTGAGGAAGCGTGGTAGGAATCCACGCGAAACGCGTAGTCCATGTTGTAGCTCATTTGTTTGTTACGTTTTTATATATGTAGTGTTGTGCCAAGAGTTTTTTTATTCATACGTGCAAAAGATATTCACTGGCAAATAACAATAACATAAATGGGATGACATAGTGACTAATACCCCTTTACTATTACTGAATAAATATCAAAATAGACCAAACCAAAATGTAAAACCCGGCCCCCTGCAGACTGTATATTACCTCCATAGAGTGACCATATAGTGGTAGACACCAGTGTACACAGGCTCTGCAGACTGTATATTACCTCCATACTGTGACCATATAGTGGTAGACACCAGTGTACACAGGCTCTGCAGACTGTATATTACCTCCATACAGTGACCATATAGTGGTAGTTACCAGTATACACAGGCTCTGCAGATGTATAATTACCCCCCATCCAGGGACCATCTAGTGGTAGACACCAGTCTACCCAGGCTCTGCAGACTGTATATTACCTCCATCCAGTGACCATATAGTGGTAGACACCAGTGTACACAGGCTCTGCAGACTGTATTTTACCACCATACAGTGACCATATAGTGGTAGACACCAGTGTACTGAGGCTCTGCAGACTGTATTTTACCCCCATACAGTAACCATATACTGGTAGACACCAGTGTATACAAGTTCTTCAGACTGTATATTACCTCCATACAGTGACCATATAGTGGTAGTTACCAGTATACACAGGCTCTGCAGATGTATATTACCTCCATGCAGTGACCATATAGTGGTAGACACCAGTGTACACAGGCTGTGCAGACTGTATATTACCTCCATACAGTGATCACATAGTGGTAGACACCAGTGTACACAGGCTCTGCAGACTGTATATTACCTCCATACAGTGACCATATAGTGGTAGACACCAGTATACACATACTGTGGACTGTATATTCCCAGTGTCAGGATGTTGGCATCTTCTTATAGCCTCGGCCATCTTTATGTAGGGCAACAATACTTTTTTCAGATCCTCAGACAGTTATTTGCCATGGGGACCCAAAATTTGAACTTAAATGACCAAACGAAGAGTTTTAGAGCGATAACACCAAAATGTAAAAAACCTGCCCCCCAAATTCACACCTGAGACCTGTAACACTGCCGATACATAACCCCGGGGGAAAAAAAGGAAAATTGAGCACTTTTTCCCCATTGTCAATTGGGGGTGTACTCATTTTTGTTGTAAATTGGGGATGTATTAAATTTTTTTGGGCCAGGGGTTAAGACTTTTAATGGCGGTGTTGATTTAAATTTTTGGGTACCCCAAATTTTTCCCCCTGGGAACAACCCGGGCATTTGATTTACTTTATTTTTAATAAAAGTGTCAATTTTCAGTGTTGCCCCATGAAAAGATAGAATTAATATTTACAAAAGGAGTGCCACTTTGGGGAGATACTGTGAAAATACAAAAAAAAAGGCTTGGGAAACAGTGGGTTTTGTCAAGGTTAAAGGTAGAAAAATTTTTGGCGGAAAGGGGGGCTCCATGTAGGTAGGTGAACCCCCCCTTTAAGTAAGGTAGTCAAACGGGCCCCCCAATTGGGGAAGGGGAGATAGTCGGGACAGATTTCCAGGTGGGTTTTGGGGCTTCAGGTAGGTGGGTTTGGCAAGCTTTGGTATTTAAATTTAAGGTAAGTGGAAATTTTCCCGTAGGTAGACCCCCGTTAGAAAAGTTGAAAACCCTTTTGGTGGGTTAGATAGGATCAGGGGTTGCGGGTCGGCCGAGAAAGAAGGTGGGTTTAAAAATCCCCAAAGATATGAAAAATAAGTAGGTTCTAGCTAAGTGGTTTTGGGAAGGCTCCAGGTACATACTCCCCGGGTGGGTTAGGTAGCCCTCAAATCGGTGGGTTCCCCAAAAAGATATGTGAGTGGGGCCCCATTAAAGGTAGGTAGGCAGTAAGGGGGCCCCAAAATTAGGTAGGCGGGCCCCCTGGGTTGGATTGGGGGGCCCCCAAGGTAAGCAGGGGGGTAGGGGGGCCCCCAGGTAGGTGGGTAGGTGTTTTGGGGCCCTCCCATTTAGGTGGGTTTGTGGGGGGCCCCCCAGGGGGGTGGTTGCAAGTGGTCTCCGGGTTAGGTAGGTTTTCCCCCAGGTAGGTAGGTTTTTGGTTTGCCCCAGGTGGGTAGGGGGGCCCTCCGGGTATTGAGCCCCCCCGTTTGAGGTAAGGGGCCCCCAAAGGTACGCGGAAATGTAGGACCCCCAATTCGAAAAAAAGGATTCAAAAAAAACCGCTCCCTCTCTCCCTTTCCCCCGGGTTTGAACATCAGGCCGGCTTCTTAAAGTGAAGTTGGAATATGTGTGAGGGTTTAATTTGAGGGTCCGAACGGGGGAGCAGGGTTTTTTGGTGGCCTATGCTCCATGGGGGCCTGAATTTTCTTTGCCCATTGTGGGGTCTTTAAAATTTTTTAAATTAGCCCCTTGAAGCCCCCGGGGGCTGAGGCGGGTTTAAAGGACCCCAGGTCCCCTTGCGTCGCCGGGCCCCATACAGCCACTACATTTGCTATGGAGGCAGTTCTGCCAATGCCCAGAACACATTCCCCAGATCATAACACTGCTGCCACTGACTTATGTTCTTCCAGCAATGGTTGAGGGTTCTTTGTTCTCGGACATATCTTGTCTGTTTTTTCCATTTTTTGGATGCGCTCCAAGAATTGCATGATTTTTGGAGGGGATCCAAAAGACGGCCCCACAGATGCGATAAACACGCAGCGGTAAATCCCTGATGCGTGTTTAAAATTTCCCGGCAGTTTTAAACAAAGCCATTTTTTGATGCATGTCGGGGCCCCTTTTCAGATGGACCCAACACCTTCACAAAAGCGAAATTTTAAAAACGGAGAAAAGACGCTGTGTGAACATGCCCCTAAGTCCCTTTGTAACCAGTTTGGCAGTAGTTTCAGATCATTATCCATTTCGAAGACTCATTTCCGCCAAAGCTTTAACCTCCTGGCCACATAATCTTCTTTCCTCATGATGCCACCTATTTTGTGAAGTGCCCCGTCCTCCTTCTTAGCCCCTTCCAAGCTTTTTCCCTTTTTTTTCCTTTCCAAAATGAAAAGTTTGTCATTTTTGCCAAACAGTTCAATTTTATTTTTGGTCGGACCACATACAGGTCTTCAGAAAGGTAGGTCTTTGTTCCCTTTGCTTTTTTTCCCTGGAGAGCGGCCCTTTTAGCCCCTGTTGAACATAATTGTTTTCCCCTGTGGTTAAAGACAAATCAACCCGCTTCTACCAAAATCTTCACAAAGTCTTTTTCTTTTGTTCTTGGGGTTTATTTGCACTGTCGGGCCAAAGCATTCATTCTGAAAACAGAACCCCCCTCTTTTCCCGAGGGTATGATGGCAAAATTCCCATTTGTTTGTACTTAAAATAATTGTTTGTACAGATGAACGAGGGCCCCCTTTAGGGATCTGGAAAAATTTCACCCAAAGGAAAGATCTAACTTGTGCAAATCCCCAATTCTCTTTCCCGATATATTTTGGGTGATTTTTTAGACTTTTCCCCTATGTTTTAAAACAGAACTGTGTCTCTGGGGTGCTATAAAATACATTTCCCCACCCGTGGCTCTAATCAGATGTTTCAATAAAAACCCATCAGAAGCTTCCAAAAAAACCCGACCCCCATTTTATAAAGGGCGGTCCTAAATTGTTAAAGCCCCCAATAATCCCATTTTAAAAGGAAACTTCTGACTTTGCAGAAAGTAATAAAAATGCCTTAAAAATTCTCCCTCTCTTTCGCATTTTGGGGAAATAGAAATAACCCTTTTTTTCCTAATTGACCTAAATCGGGGAAGGGGTTTTTTTTATTTATGGGAAAAGGGGAAAAAAACCCGCAGAAAGGGGCTTTATATTTGAGGGAGGGGAAACCTGCGATGGGGGTTTTTTTTAGAGGGGGTGGGAAAAATTTGGTTTCAACAATTTTGGGTCTTTAGGGAGTTTTTTTTTAAAAAAAACTTTGGGGTCCACTCAGGGGTTTTACTTTTTTGGAAATGGGGAAAAACTCGGGTTTTTCCCCCATTTTTTCTCTATTTCTTAATTAATTTTTTTCCAAAAACCGTAAGAATTCTGGAACCCCCTTTTTTTTTTTGGGCGTTCACAGGACATTTTTACTAAATTTTTTTAAACCCAAAATAATTTTTTTCAAATTTTGAAGGGCGAAAAATATTTTTTTTCCACTCCCCCGGCCCTTTACCCCTCCCCAAAATTTTAACTTTGATCCGTCTTTTTTCTTGAGTCCCTAAAGCGCCGCATCTAAAAGGGCTCAAATTTTTCAAGTCCTAATTTTTTTTGGGGGCTGTCTCCTTTTGGTATGATTTAAAAAATTTTGGGGGATTAAAGTATCCAGTAAAAATCTTATTAATATCATTATCCTTCAGTTACAGGGTCATAATGCAATGATTTGTGTGTTCGTCTAGAATACACCGATGACCTTCTCACTGCGCTTTGTACTTTATCCTAAAAAATGAAGTGCGGCGGACTGGACGTCCAGCATTCAGGCTCATTTCTGGACGTCATATTAAGGAGAGAATTATTATCCCGAGCGCGGCCTCAATATCATCACTTTGTTGCATTTCCAGGATTCCTGATATAGAAGCCATATGTTTCATTATAAAGACTAGTGCTAGGCAGCTCTCTGGGGCTTCACTGCACTAGGGTTCACATACTTAATGCTAAAAGTTTAATTTTACTGTCTCAGTCGCTTACTCATTTGGTATCCATTGACTTCTCATTAGTTTTCAGAAATAGGTCACCTCAAATCTGTAACAGTCTGATGGTGGATCCACTGGACCACCGCAGGCGATGGCGTAAGCCCACACCAGGGAGTGGAGTCTAAGTGGGTCCCGGTTTTCACCAGAGCCCGCCGCAAAGCGGGATGGTCTTGCTGCGGCGGGAGTCCACCAGGTCACTACCACTGGCGGGGCTTGCCTGCGGTGGCGGTCAAGGGTACGAGGTACAGGAACGGCAGGCAGGCTCGTAGTCGGGTACAGGCAGGTGGTCAGGGCAGGCGGCACAGGTTCGTAGATGGTAGACACGCAGGAGGTCAGGACAGGCGGCTCTGGTTCGTGGTCGGTAAACGCAGGCAGTCGGTCGGTACATGGAAAGGCAAACAGGAACTCTTTAGACAGCTCTCTCCTAAGGAACATACACTAAGGATCCAGCGACGGCCGCCAGGAAGAGGCTGGACTTAAATAGGAGCAGTGCCCGGCAATGACCAATTACCGGTGCACTGCCCCTTTAAATTCAAACTGCCGGCGCGCGCGCCCCTAGGGGCCGAGCCACGCGCCGGGGGAAGGAGCCAGACAGAGCAGGAGTGCGGCCGGGTAAGTGAATGCTGGCAGGGGTCGGGACACGAGCGGACCCCGAACCCGACGTGCGGGACGGGGCTCCGCTGAGAGCAGGGGCACGGGCGCGCCTGCGACCCGGGACAGTGGTCGCAGGGGCATCCGTGACAGTACCCCCCCCCCTTGGGCACCCCCTCCTTGGGCCCCCTTCTCTTACTGGACTGAAGAAATCTCTGGATGAGGCTGCGGTTTAGGATATTCTCCTCCGGCTCCCAGGACCTCTCTTTGGGACCGAACCCCTTCCAGTCCACCAGGAAGTATCGCTTTCTCCTAGTTCTCCTCATGCCCAGAATATCCTTGACCTCGAAGATATTGGGCACATCAGCCACCGACAGAGGAGGAACAGCCATCTGGGAAAAATGATTAAGGACCAGGGGTTTCAATAAGGAGACATGAAATGAATTGGGGATTCTCATCGTAGGAGGGAGCCGGAGTTTGTATGACACCGGGTTGATGCGGCTGATGACCTCAAAGGGACCCAGGAAACGGGGTCCCAGTTTGTGAGAAGGCATCTTTAGGCGGACATAACGAGACGAGAGCCACACCTTGTCACCTGGGGAGAAGACTGGAGGGGGAATTCTTCTTCTGTCCGCTTGAGTCTTCATGCGCTCGGAAGCGCGGAGCAGCGACTGGCGGGTCTGGGACCAGATGACCTTCATATCTTGGGCCAGTGCGTCCGCCGCCGGGACCTCGGAGGAGGTTGCCAGAGGGAGAGGAGGGCGGGGATGCAGGCCATACACGATGTAGAAGGGGGAGGACCTCGGGGGATTCAGCACAAAAAGAGTTTTTTAGGAGAACCCGCCCCCATAAATTTGGGCCCAAAAAGGCTTTACTGCGGAGACGAAAAGAAAAGGGAAAATCCCCCAAACCCTTTTTGACCCTTCACCCCCTGGCCTTCGGCCTGCGGGTTGGGGGGGGCCCAATAGAAGTTTGACTTTTTTTTTCCCCCTGAATTTGGTTGCACCCGGGTCGCCAAAACCCCGGAGACAAATTTTGGGCTCCCCGGGCCCAACAATTTTTTTTAGAAAGTCCATGCAATGAAAACCAAAAAAGGGGGGAAGAATATTCAGCCCGGGGGGAGGGAGATGGGAACCCCCGGGGAACGGGGGGAAAGGGGCCCCTTTTGGAAAAGCATCCCCAATTTACCCAAATAAAAGGGTTGCCAAAAAACGGGGGGAGGGCATTTTAAGTCCAAACGAAATGTTTTGGGCCCGGGGTTTAAGGGGGGAAAGGGAAGTGGCTGAAGTAAGGGCCTCCGGGTTTTGATGTGGCGTCTTGGGGGTGGGCACAGGGGCACAAAACAAAAAAAGTCCTTTAAAAATCCTTTTTTTCCCCTCGGCCACCAAAAAGTAACCCCCGGGGTATCAGGGAAAGGTTTTTTTCGCGCCGGGATGGGGCCCGCCACCATACAAGTCCCCATTTTTAAAATAAATCTGCAAGCAGGGCGCACATAAGTCCTTTTCCCGGGGGGCCCCTTTCCCAAAGGTTTTACCGGGGTCCGAAATAGGGGGCTGGGGGAATTTTGTGGTTTCCCGGGGAAAATATCCCCCCCACCCAAAATTTTAAACAAAGGGGGAGGGGGTCCCCTCCCACATTCTTCCGCGGGCCCGAAGTAATCCGAAATTTGAAACGGGAAAAAAAGACGAAACCCCCTAACCTCATAAGTCCCCCTGAGCCCCTGCAATAATTTAGGTTCTTTTGGACCGAGTAGATACATAAAACGGGGGCCCTCCAGCAGATAACCCCACTCCCCAGGGGCCCAAATTTTATGCTATTTGCTCCCGGGCGGGAATTTTTAAATTCCCCCTTTCCCATTAAACTCTTGGGAAAAGCCCCCCACTTTTCAGTCTTTCCCGGGCCCCTTTTTTTTTTAAAACGCTCCCGGCCCTACAATTTAGGCCCCCACACCAAATGTAAGGTTTTGTGGAATCCAAAGTGCAAGGTAAGGCCCCTAAAAGGGGGCCCTTTACTTTGAGAACCTCCCCCCCGACCGCCCCAACCGCGTGAATAGCTTTTTCTTGTGGGTTTCTATCGGGCCAACCCCTAGAGAAGTTTAGGGGTAGCTGCATACTAGTTGCAGAATCCCAAAAAATCGCCCGATACCCCACCCCAAAAGGGCTGGCCACGCAACACGCAGACAGTTTTGCAGGGGCCCCTCCGACCTTGGGCAGAGATGAAATAACCCCCGGGCGGGAGGCATCTGTAAAGGCACTTCCCCCAGCTTTGGGATACATGGTTTCCCAGAGATCTCATTACTTGACGGGCATGGGTGCGGGGGCTTTGGGTCAAAGAACACCCAGATTCATCAATAACCACCACCAGGGGTGGGGGGGCCCCTGGAAAATCATTTAAAAGAGCTCCGAAAACGGCAGCTTTCACATCCCCCAAGGCATCCCAAAAGGGACTTAAAGTCCCCTCCCTGGTGTTAACCTCTTCCATTCATCCCCTTGCAATTCCGGGCCAAGTTGTAGGCCCCTCTAGAACCCAAAATTGGGGAAAAACTTTTTGCCCTGCAACGATCAAACTTCATGACACCGGGAAAAGGGGTAAAAGGGCTTTACCGTATCATGGCAAACCCCCCCAAACATCAGGGGGGGAAGGTACCGTCCTTTTTCGAAAAAAACCCCCCGCACCCGCGGGGGCAGGGCTTTCGGGTGAACCCCTTCCAGAATTCCTTGGATGTACTCGACAAGGCTTGGGGCTCAAACCCATAGTGGGAATCCCCCCAAGGGGGCTGGGACCCCGGGATTAAAATTTAATGGGGAATCGTATGGGGGTTTCAGGGAAACCAACTTTTCTCCCCAAAACACAACGGCTACTCCAATATTTGCGGGAGCCCCGGGGAAAAAGGGGTCCTAATACCCCCAAACAGGAAGCACCGGGGGAGGGGGCCACCAAACAACGCCCCCACATTGGGGCCCCCAAAGAATCACCCCCAGTAAACCCTCCAAGGGTAGGGGGTGGGGCCGGGGCCAAAGTAGCTAAAGGACCGCCACAAGAGCAGGCAACACGTAAAGGAACTTCACTTTTGCAATGCCCCCCCCCAGGAGGGGCAATCTTGGGGACAAAAATATGGGGTCCCCTAAGAACCCCCCCGCTGACAATAATACAATGGTTTTTTCCAGGGGTTTCCACCGACACCCCCATACTGCTTTTACAAACCTGGGGTTTTGGAAGTTTCCGGGGGGAGCCCAAATCCCCAAAAAACCCCGAAAATTTGAACGTATAACCCTCTCAGAACACTTGCCAGGGATCAACAACTGGGGAAGAAAAAGCACCAAAGGAAAAGCCTCTCCCAAACCATTTGGGGGGAGTTTTTCCCCAGGGTTTGGGGCCTTGGGACAACTTTCCCCCGAAAATCCCCGGGGCCCACAATAAGCACAAGTTTTTTTTTGGCCCTCCCCTGGCCAAAATTTTTCTAAAGGCGACCCATCAATCCCGCATGGGCTCCGGGGGGTGTTCGACTGGCGCAGGAGGGCCCCTGGAAAACCGTGCCCCGGCAGGAAAACCGGGGAGGGTTGGGGTACTAAACCCCTTGCCGAATTCTTTCCCCCCGGTTTAAAAAACTAATCAATCGGTTTCCTAAAACCCCCAAACATTTTACTGGGGGAAGACGGGGGGTCCCCTAGCGGGCCCAAAACCTTAACCGGGTTGAGACCCCCTTTCCCTTAAGTAGCACACAACCCCCAATTTTCATACCGTTCCGAGGGCCAAAGTACGGGAAATTTTAAAAGCTTCCCCTACAGAAATTTCCCCCGGCGTAATTTTAAGGGGGGCTGTCTCACGGGGGAAACACGAGGCCCCCCTCGAAGACCCTTGCCCAACTCACGAGGAACCCCTGTAGATCCGCCGCAGGGCCCTTTCTGTCCCATAGGGGGTTTCCCCCCTCCCGGGCCTTCCCAGAAGGGTTTAAACCCCATCGCCAAACCCCCCTTCCCCACGTTCAGACAGGAAATGATCGGGCATAAGCTCCACGGGCAAAGCATTGGGGATGAACCCCCCCAAGTTTTTTGGTCACCGGGCGTACTTTGAAGGAGCGACAGCCAACTTGGGGCCCCTCCCGCAAACCATTGAAGGGAAACCAAAACAGGGTGGGGGAGGGTTTCTGCTGCCGAGCGGTGGGCCGGGTCTTCCCCCATGAGGGAAAATTTTTCACTCTGCCTTCCCCGCGCGATCTGTTTCATTGCTTGACCACGATTGGTTTATTTTCAACACTTGCAAGGAAAACCTTGGGGGGATCCAGGGGCCCGGGTCCTACTGTAACAGTCATGGGGGGATCCACTACCACCGCAGGCCCCATCGTAAGCCCACACCAAATATCCAAAATGGGGCCCCGGGATTCACCAAGCCCGCCGCAAAGCGGATGGTCTTGCCGGGGGCAGGAGTCCACCCCTCACTCCCCCTGGGAGGGTTTCCTCGGGTGGCCAAGGGGACAGGGGACAGGGAAAGGCGACACTCTTTTCGGGGACACAGGGGGGTCAGGGGAGGGGGCCCCCATTCTAGATGTAAAACAACCCCAAATTTAGGGCAGGGGGCTCTATTCGTGGTCAAACGAGGGATCCGGTCGTACAAAAAGGAAAGGGAAAAAGGGGCTCTTTAGGGCAGCTTTTTTCTCCAAAAACATAAAACTAAGGGCCACGAGGGGCCCCCAGGAAGAAGGGCCGGGTTTAAAAAGGAACATGCCCGGGCCCAAAACCAATTTTCCGGCCACTGGGCCCCTTTAAAAATTTAAACTGCCCCTCCGTTGCCCTAGGGGGAGCCCCCTGGGCCGGGGGGGAGCCAACAGAGGGAGGGAAAGACGGGTAAGTGAACCTGGGAAGGGGCGGGGCACCCCCGGACCCCCGAACCCGACGGCCGGGGGCCCGGGGGCCCCCTTAAGCAGGGGGCCGGGCCCCCCTTCCACCCGGGGCAATGGGGCCAGGGGGGTCCTACAAAAAAACCCCCACCCCCCCTCCAATTCCCTATCAATAAACCAATATTAAAAATTAATAACTTATGTATCATTCACTTTTTTCCAAAAGTGAGTTCCCCACCTTAAAACTGATACTCCCCCTCTTTAGGGTTGAAAAAAGGGGCATTGTTTTTCGTTTTAAAAAAACAAGTACCCCTTTCCCCTTTATGTCATCGCTCCAAACCCCCCCTCACGCTCATCTTCATCTCGGGATTGAGTAAACAATTTTTTGGGTAAACCACAGGGATAACTGTAATTTGCACAGGAGGAAGATAACCCCAACAGGGATGTTCTTTTATTTGTTCACAAACTATGCAAGGGGGGGAGGGGTGAGTAGGGGGCCAAGTGCCTGCATTTTACCAAAATTTCATTACAAACCCAGTGGATTTTTTCTTACAAAAACACAGGAATCTTTTAATCCCCAACCCTTTTAAAATTGTTCATTTCCCCCCTCAGATAAAATAAAAAAATTCAACCAAAGACCCAAAAAAACTCCGGTCCCGTCTAATGTAAACTGTCAAGGGAAAATAAGGGCAAAAAAAGGAAGGGTGTAATCTTTAAGGGTTCACTTTTATTAAGGGCATAATTTAAAAAACGATTAAAAAACCCCTTTTTGGGGGATCCCCCATCAACAATTTAAAACGGGCAAAACCCCTTTAAAAATTCCACTGAATTTACAAGTTATTGAACTTTTGGGGTTGACACTTACAATACCCCTATCAAAAAAGGGAAATAAAAAGAAGGGGGTAAAGTGTAACACAAATTTTAAATGGTGAGAAAAATGGAATAACAAACAAAGTAGAAACCCAAAAAAAACAACGATTTTCCCCAAAAAACAATAACTATACAGGGGGATCCCAAAAATCCCAGGGCAACCCCTTTTTTTTCCAAATTAAACCCCAAAAGGGAAAACCAGCAATATGGGGGAGGGGGAAACCATCTTTTTGGCTATTTCAAAAAGGCTGCCATCTTGGGAAACCTTTCCCTATTTATTTAAGGGCCCAATTTTTTTCCCTAAAACATCAAAGCTTTATTTTGGGAATCACTTGGACTTACACAGAAGGGCAAAAACCCCCCTGGGACAATATAAAGGGGGTTAAAAGTAAACGTAGGGGGTTTCCCCCAAAAACAATTCACAATGGATCCAAGAAAAAAATCCCTGTGGGGGCCCAGGGAAAAAACTCCCCCCGGAGGCCCCCGGAATAAAATCCCCCGGGGGGGCCCCCCAAAAACAACTCCACAGGGGGGCCCCAAAATCAACTCCAAAAGGGGGCCCCAAAACAACCCCACAAACCCCCAAAAAACCCAAATCCAAAGGGGGCCCCAAAATGAACTCCACAGGGGGCCCCCAAAATAAAAATCCACAAGGGGGCCCCCAAAAAAAACCCCACAAGGGGGCCCCAAAATAAACCCCACATGGCCCCCAAAAATAAAACCCCCTGGGCCCCCAAAACTAAATGGGGGGCCCCAAAAATAAAATCCACTATGGACCCGGGAAACAACTCCACAGGGGGGACCAAGATCAACTAACTGTTCCCCAAAATAAATCCAAATGTTTATCCCCAATAATCACCAGGGGGTGCCCCCAAAAACCCAAAATCCACTGTTGGGCCCCTTTAAAACCAAAATCCACTTTTATCCTTCAAAATCAAAATCCCCTTGGGGGGCCCCCCGGGTTTAAAATCCCCAAGGTCCACCAAGAATCAACTCCACATGGGGTCCAAAAAATCAACCCCTGGTGGGGCCCCCAAAACAAATGCACGGGGGGCCACAAAAACAACCCCCACTGGTGGGCCCCCAAAAAACTGCCTTCCCCAAAATCCCAAATGCCTGGGGGGCCCCAGAACCCAAACCCTGGGGGGCCCCCCCCAAATCAAAGCACTGGTGGGGGCCCCCAAAACAAATCCATGTGGGGGCCCCAAAAACAACTCCAAATTTGGGCCTCCCAAAAACAACTCCCGGTGGGGCCCCCAAGGGGAAAAACTTTTAACTGGGGGGCCCCAAAGAATAATTTTTTTATTTTGGCCCCAAAAAATTTAAATCTACTATGGGGACCAAGGCAAATCCACTTTTGGGCCCCCGGAAATTTAACTCCAAAGGGGGGCCCAAGACTAAAATCCCCCCCCGGTGGGCCCCGGAAAACAGCCCCTGGGGCCCCAAAAATCATCTCCACTGCTGGAAACCCAAAAATCAACCCACTGCTGGGCCCCAAGAATCAACACATTAACCCAAAAATCAACTACATTTTTTTGGACCCCAAGAATCAAATACATTTGGGCCCCAATTACCCAAATTTAAATGGGGGTTCCCCAAAATTTAAATCCCCTATCCCCAAAAACAATTTCTCAGTGGGGCCCCCAAAAAATTTTTCTCCTCTTGGGGCCCAAAAATTTTGCTCCATCTGACATTGGTGATAATTATATGGAGCCATTGCCCAACCTCAAAGGACTTTGAGAGTCCAAAACGTTGTGGATCTGGGATGTAATGATCTGAAGGAAGCAATGTCCATGAGATGGATGATGTTCTGCCTAAAACTTCTGTTTTCTCATCAACTGAATGTGTTTCTGGAAACTTGAAGTCCCAAACAATGAAGCACCATCTATTGCCTAATGAGGTCTGTGTGATCCATGCGACACCTCCCGGGGACATCGATCTGTTCCGATTCTGATCTTACTCCTCATTACAAGGGAATCGTAAACGCACAATGTGAAGTAAATAAGACGAATGTGGCGACGGCAGGAGCGAGCTCTTAGGAGACGTTGGTTGGACGTCTACAGTTCTCCTGCTGTATTTACTGTCAGCCCCAAAGAGAGCAGATCTGAGAAGAAGACTATGAAGGTGCAGGTTGTGTGTCACCATTTGTAAGTACTTAACAAGCTGAAAAAGACGGAACTATTCCTATGGAACGGTGTTTGTTCCAGTCCAGAATGATCGAGAGGAACCTCACGGGGGTCATTCTGCAAGGCAACTCAAGGTGCAACAAACCTAACCCTGGCAGGTGCGAAAGGATTGGAGGCAGGGATGAACTCCGAGCGGTCGGGGCCCCTGGGCAATGAGTGTCATGGGCCCCACATCAGCCATCGGACTAACAATCCACTGCTCTCCTGGGAAGTCAATAGGGGAGATCCATCAATAGCGGCGGCCGAACCCCTGTGTGATGTGTGACAGGTTCATCAATCTGAATCTATAGTTGGGAAAAACAATTCCAGGACCTTCCCGACCTAAATGCCAGATTTTTTAATGTATTTCAGCAGAAAAACTGCATTGATAAATCTCACTAATCCCTTCAAGCTGAATTAATCTCATTTTCATCTTTTTTCTTTTTTTTCAGACCTTGAACTATTTTTATTTAAAGAGGTTTTTCTAGGAATTTTTTAAAGCCTTCCCAACACCTCCCATTGCACAGTAATAGAAATTTACCATAAATACCGCCTCCAGTGCTTTAAGAGCTCCAGTGGCCCCTCATCTCCATGCTCTTCCTTGATAAAGTGGGAGCCCGAAGTTGTAAAGCCATCCACAGTCTGAAGAGGAAGTGGGAGTCCGAAGCTGTAAAACCACCCACAGCCTGAGCGGGAAGTGGGAGCCAAAAGCTGTAGAACTGCCCACAGCCTGAACAGGAAGAGAGAACCTGAAGCTCTGGAGTTGCCCACAGCCTAAACAGGAAGAAGGAGTCCTAAGCCTGTAGAACCCCACCCGACACCCGAACAGTAAGTTGGGGCTGAAGTTAAAAACCACCACACCTAAAGAGAAAGTGGAGCCCGAAGCTGTAGGAAACCAACCACAGGG
>JAODAL010074058.1:0-14510 GCA_025379985.1 Phyllomedusa bahiana
AGAAGGCATTTTTTTTACTTTCTCAAAAAAAAAGTTTTATGCTTTTCATTAAAATTTGGTAACATTGCCCTTTAAAATTGTATGACTTGGGTCAAACTTCTACATATCTCTCCTCCCTCTTTTAGGGGGCCATTATAAGTAGGCAGGCTTGGGGGAGGTTATAGGGGCCCTTATAGATAGACGGGGTAGGTTAGGTATGGGTTCCCCCATAAGATAACAGGCTTGGGGTATGTTATATTTTTTTTTCCCCTCAACACGATGAGCATCAGTAATTTCTAGCCCGGCAGGGGCGTGCAATGATAGCCTCATCACACCCCCAAAATCATCACTGGTTTTTTAAGCTTTCGGGGAAAATTAGAAAGGGTGTACCCGGATGTTCTGGGGGCCCCCACCCCACAACAGTTGCTTGGCTGCTATCCTGGTGTTTCACATGGTACACTTACTTTTACTTTTGTTTTGGTTTTTCTCTGTTTTTTTTACTCCTCTAAAAACCTCGTCTTCCCTATCCATACTGCTATCATAGGGACAGCATAAAAACCTGACGGGTTTGCTTTAAAAACAATGTTTGTGTCCACCTGTTAAAAAGGTATAGAAAATAAAAGCTGCTGCCATGCAAAGCCATTGACAAACACGGGTAGTACTGAAGAGCTCAATGATTTTAAATGTGGCTCGATCATTGGATGCCCCCTTTTGCCAAATCGTCCATGAACCCTAGCTAGGGCCCAGAACAGCCATGTTTATTTTTATAAAATAAAGTGTCTAGAAGTAACAGGGGCTTAGTCACAAAGAAACAAAGGGGGCCAATCCCATAAAGCCCCATGATAAGCTCAGATGGCCCCGGGAGTCGGTAAAAAACCCCTGGTGGGCCCCTGATTTCGGTGACGAACTATGGGCGGTGGTTTGGGTCCCAAAATCCTGCCTAAGAACACCCGTGGGATATCCCCTGGTCCCTGGGATTGTGCGGTCTTAGCGTGAGACACCAACAGCCAGTGGGGAGGGAAGATGTTACGTTATTTTTTTTTTTAATTAGCCCTTCTACCTGCTGGGAACCTAAAACCCTTCTATATACCGCTCGGTGACAAAAACCTACTTTATTTCGGGGGGCGTCGCTAGGCAGAAGTTCGGGCCAGCCCAAATCCCCCTGCCTGTGCCCGAACCTGATCGTGGGCAGCTGCATTGTCTCCCCTGGAGCACATGCACTAGGGTTGTAAGTAAACCTGCGGGGGGGCCCGGGGGAGACTCCCCGGGGGTGTGGGCGCTTAGGAGGGGGGGGGGGCCGGCGCTCACCCCACTGAGGCTCCTGACTCTGTGCCCGCAGCCCGTCCAGCACAAGAGTCAAATTCAGCCTCATACAGCGAGTGAGAGCTCCCCCCCCCGTCCCGTCCCCCCCCTTCTTGCCCCCGGGTCCCCCCACCACTCCTGCTGCGTACATGATTTTTTAGGTTTCACAGAATTTCCCCACAGTGCCCGGTCATAAAAGGCCTCAAGTGAGTGAGTAGCCTCACTGTAGGCCCAATGCTAGAAGATAAATGTGAAAAAACATGAATGGAACTAAATTTAAATGTTGTGCAGTAACATTTTGTATTGTCATACATGTGTTTGTATGTTTACATGTGTGTGGGGTTTCTATACAGTGGTTAGTGTATACATTGGTGTGTGTTCTTAATGTGGTGTATTGTATGCATGTGTGTATGGGGGTTTTTGTGTATAATGTTGGGTATGTCATACATGTGCGTGTATGTTATGCTGTGTGCGTATTTGTATACATAGTGTGTTTTCCCCTAACATGTTGTGATTGTTAATATGTGTATACATATGTGTATGTGTCCATACTGTGTGTGATGTGTTGAAATTGGTATGTGTATACATATGTGTAGTGTCTAACATTGTTATTTATACATATTGTATACATATGTTTGTTCCATTCATGTGTGATTGTAACATACTGTATTTTTTTTAAAATGTGGTATTTGTATACATTTTTTAATTTGTCAAAAACATGGTGATTTTAGCATGTGTGTGTTGTATATACATATGTTATGTGTTATAAATTTGTATGCATGTGTGTGTATGTGTATACATGTTTTTTTTTGGTTCTTTTTGTGTGTATTGCATCAGTGTGTGTTATGTGTATCATGTGTGGTATGTGTATGCATGTGTGTGTAATTAGCATTTGTGTGGCTTTTACATGTGTGTGTATGCATGTGTGTATGTGTGGTATGGTATGCATTTTTATGTTGGTGTTGTGTATACATGTGGGGGTATGTCTATACATGTTTGCTTGTGGGTAGTTAACATGTGATCATGTGTCGTATGGTAACATGTGGTTATGTTATACATTTGTATGCAGTGGTGTTGCCCTATACAGTGTGTATTGTATACATATGTGTATACATAGTGTATGTGCCCATACATATTGTGTTGTGTAGATGTGTGTATTGTAACATTGTGTAGTGTCTATCAGTGTGTATTTTAACAATTGTATGTGTCTATACTTTGTGTATTGTATGCATTGTGGGGAAAATGTTTACATGTGTTATACATATGTGTTATGGGGTTTTTTTGAAATGTCATAAGTGCGTGTATGTGTAATGATGTGTGGTATGTGTAACATGTTGTGTATGTGTATATATTGTGTGCATGTACATGTGTGTTAGTATGAGAAAATGTGTTGTCTGTATGTACCAAATATAAAATATCACCCCTCATTCACGTGACTAAAACTTAATCCTCCCTGTTTGTCCCTTACACATGTAAACACAACCTGATGATAAATTATATTTGAATAAAATTTTTTTATACCTGTCATTTGTCAGGGGTTGCCTAGGGTTTTTACTGCTGCACCAGGCTAAGGCTGGCAAAACGGCGTAACTGCAGGGACATTTTGCGGGGTATTTGCAATCAATACACCCAAATTGCCCCACAATTTGGTAACCCTAGCTCTCATGAGAACTATGAATTCGTCTTCCCTCCCATACAATACACCCAAAATGTCCCCCCCAAATTTTGGAACCCATACTTCCTAAGAATATGAATTTCTTGTCTCCTCCCTTCATACGCCTGTAGAGAAGGGGCAGGCACTTCTTCGTGGGGCTTACCGCCCCCTGATGATTGTATTTAATGGGGGCCCGGCCCCTCTGAACAATGCGCACTTCCCAAAACGCACAGCGTATTGAGGGTGTAGGACATGCGGGAGTACCCCATGGAACAGGGCCCAAGGGTATGTTACACAGCGTTCGTGCGCACCGCTATACGGCCACCCCCACCCAATTTCACTTTTCCCCCCCAAAGAATGGCCCTTTACTTATTTTTACGGACGGGTTCGTGTTCCAAGGAAAACAACCGTAACCAAGTCCTCACCGCAAAAGATTTTACCGATTTGTGGGGGCGCACTTTGGACGATTACAGCAGTTTGCCCCAAAAATAAAAGTGTAAAAGTTCACACCAGTAATGTCGGTCTGTAGTTCGGCGTGTATTGCCTTCAATACACCCGACAAAGGGGCCCACAAATTTGGTAATTTTACTCACTGGAGCTAGGGTTTCCCGTTTAGGGGAGAAAAAATATCAGAGGGACAGCGGCTCATTTTTTTTTTGAAAAAAAACATGCTGCAGTTCACAAAGGGCTTGAAAAATGCTGTGTGTGAGCTCCGCCCACTGAGCAAAAAACACAAAGGGCCCGGGCCCCGGATGTTTTGGGACCCAGCAATGCCCTGTTATACTTAAAGGGGGACCTGTTAAACCCACCATATACTTTTTTGGGGGCCTGTAACCTGCCTATTCCTACTGGGGGACCTATAACCAAACCCATATACCCGCTGGGTGACCTATAAAATCCAAAAATATTTATGGGTGACCTATTTAACCCCCTACCATTATTACTAGGGGGCCTATAACCCCCCTAAAATTCTACAGGGGGGCATTAATCTACCCATATCCCCCCTGGGGATTGTAACCTGCCTAAATTTCCCACTGGGGGGACATATAAAATATATTCTCCTAAGGGGGACTTAAACTATATTTGCACCTATGGGGGACTATAACTAACGGGGGGGCCCAAATTTCCTATATGGGGGCATAAAAATTACTGCGTTGAAGTCCTAACACTTTTAATCGGTTTTTAAAACCCCCCAAACATTGATAAAACTTGCAATGAAAAGGGGCTACTACATGGGGCCCACCATACCTAAAACCCACCCAACTGGGGCTCAACTACCTACAACCTACCTACCGGGCCCACCCACAACATACCTAACTGGGGCCCACCTACAACTTAACTATCTGAGGCCACCTACAACCTACCTACTAAGAATCCACCATACTACAACCTACCTTACTGGGGCCCAGCTATCACCTACTTACTTGAAGCTAACTTACCTACCTGGAACCCCCCTACCTAACTGGGGCCTACCTATCACCTACCTATCTGGGGCCCCCCCTTTCCTACCTGATTCCCAATACAACCTACCTACATTGGGCTCACCTAAAACCCTACCTGCCTGAGGCCCCCTACGTAAAGGGGGACCACCTACCTACCTGAGGACTACCTATCCGACTCCCTTACATGGGGCCCTAAACCTACCTATCTGGGGCCCAACTACAACCCTTCTTAACTGGGGCTCACCTATCTACCTGGCCGAAGAAAACTAATACCATATATTTCCTAACTACTATTCATACTTGAATGCTTATTATAATATATAACTTTTAATAACTGATAACTAGATTTATTAAAAGTTATATTGTATATACTGTGTATATGGTATTAGTTTTTGATATATTTAGTTACCATCAAAACTATCTAGTGTAGGGACACTCCCATTATAACACCTACCTACCTGGACCACTAACCAACAATCTAACTGGTGCCTACTTACCTACCTAGGACCCATCCACCACCAACCTAACGGGGGCCCTTTATGTACCTACCTAACTGGGCCACCTTATCTCCCTGGAAGCTTCTACCTTCCAAATTTGGGGGCCTACCTACTTTATTGGGACTAACCTATCTGGGACCTCCAACCTACCTACCTTGGGCCTAACCACTAACCCATTCAAAAAACAGAGATGCTCCAGCAAAGTACAGAAATAGTCATGACTAAGGGCTTGCAGCCTGAAACGCGTAAATCTTGATCACCGAATCATTGTTCTGCTACGTTTTTAATGGATCGAAATAAACATGGATCATTTTAATCAAATCTCTGCACTTTACTGGAGTAACTTTGTTTTTTGAATAGTGACAACTGCCCCAAAACACAAGGTGTTTTCTCCGCGCATAGCGACCATATATCTAAGGTAAATGGCTATCTCCCTGTTCAATTGCACCTACCCACTAACCTGCCTGGGGCCGACTACCTACCTAGGGCCTAGTATCTTATCCAGCGGCGGTCTGCCTACCTAAATAGGGCCTGCCTAGCTACCAGAGGCCCTTTTTCATTTACTTACCTGCCAGGGTCTTGTCTTTCTACCTGGTATTATGATACTGAGGGGCACAGGCCATAGTCCCTAGCACAATCTCTAGGGGCTTTGCCCCCACAACCGTTTAGGAAACTGTGCCTCTAAGTCATGGCCTGTACAGGTCTCCCACCCATGGGGAAGTTTGTACAGAAGTAGGGGATAGTGAGGAAAAATACTAGAAAAAATTTAAGATTCTAAGATATTTGTTTCCAAATCTGCAGGATGAGTGGTGACCGGGAGAAGTCGTGGTGGTTGATCTGGACCAGATGAAAGAAGGGAACGATCATTTAGATAATAAGTTTATGAGTCCCCGGATGCAAGAGGTTATTTTGCTTCTGTGTTGGAACAGTGCTGTAGTCACTGCCATGTGATGCAACCTGTGTGGTGTCTGACCAACTCTGTGGGCTCTGCAAAGCGGTTTTGTAGGTTATGTCGGCGCCTGTATGGTGGTAGCGTACACTTGTCTCTTATTGTAAAAGTGGGGTGCACACCTCCCTGACACTGGTAAATTTTGTGGGTTTCACATTTACTTCTTGATTGTGTTTATTTTAGAAAGTAATAGGGTGCATAACCAAGGGAAAACTTGAAGGTGGAGATTTTATTTTGGGCTGGTGGGGAGAGGAGAGGGATATGGATGTTGGGGGATGGATGGTGCAATTTAAACCGTGTGTCTATCTATGATATGTTTTGACTGTGACAAATGTGTGAGCTAGACAGACATGTGAGATGATGTGTGAGACAGAAAGATAGGTGATTGACTTGGTATTGCGTACTGACAATACAGTTTGTTTTGCACATGTATTATGTGGTAAAAAGCATTTATGTCAGAGAGGCCTAAATTTTTAACAAGTGTTGGAGAGGCCTCTATCCGACACTGGGCAGGGGCTCTGTAAATGCAAGTGTGTGCTGTGTCTATTATTTTACCCACATTTTATCTATGGCAATCGAATAAAGGGCTACTGTTTTTTTAATCAATGGATACACACTATTTAGTTTTTTTTTTTTTTTTTGTCCATGGTGACCCTGGCTGGTGATTGACAGCAATTCAAGCACAATTGTGGACAACTACTGTACTCTGCGGACCATTACCAAGTTGAAATTTTACATACGGGTGAGCACCTTCCATTATAACTTCAGTGTGTGTAAAGGGTGTGTGTGCACAGTAGGAGATAGTTTGGTGGTCGGTACAGGTATCAGGTGCAGGCAGGGGTAACATCTGGGGAGCACGTCGGGTTTACTGCTGGGGGAGTTGCTGGGGTTGTAGTACATCAGCACGGGAATAACCACAAAGACCAATGCTGGCAAAATTGTGAATCACCTAGTCTCTCTTCATTCCCCAAAAACTATTTTTCTCCTGTTAAAGGGGTTATAGCTGTATTTTTTTTTCACTTTTTCAAAATGTAAATTACATTTTATTCAGCAAAATTCTTACAGTTCTGTCACAAAAAAGCGGGGCAAATTCATTAAAGAGATGTTGCCATTTCATACATTCATGGCATATGACCGGGGACCTGCACCTATATTTACAATGGGCACCTGAAACATATTTATTCATTTTAATAGAAGTCTTGAGTACAGCTGAAGCATGTGCTGGCTGTACTCATATTTTCTTTGAAAGAAACTGAGAATGCCAAAACATGAACAGCCACATCTCCATACTGCAAGGAGACTTTCGGGGCCCCGTTCCCAAAATAGGTATGATCCCCAAAAGGGGGGATCCTCAACTATCAGACATTTATGGCATAACTTTTCTGACATGAAAAAATGGCTGTACACCAGTTTTCTAGCATTACATCAAGAATATGGCATCAAGAGTATTTTTGTCGCAATTAGACCAAAAAAGGCACTTGCGTATTACATAGTTTTGCAAGGCCGAAAAAAGACAAGAAAATCCATGCATTTTCACCTATTTTGCTAAAGTGTTGTTAAATTGTTGATCCAGTTTCTTCCTAAGGGAAACTCAGAAGGAATCTATGGGCAGGTTACAGCCTTCCAGTGGCACTGGGTAAAGGGGACATAACCTTAATTTTTTATAACATTTGATCACGCCTTTATGCTCACCTTCACGAGTTGTGATAAACATACGGAGCAGAAATAGTGAGACCTTGGCTTTTGTGTGTGTTTTTTTTTTTTGTTTGTTTTTTTTGATATACATGGTTAGGTATATGTTTTCTCTTTTGTAATGTGTCCCTCAGTAGGGTAATGACATATTAAACAGAGAAGCCTAATTATGCCGAGAAACAAAAATCCTAGACCAGGGTCAGGGATGGCAGTTTTTAGTAATTGATGTAACACTATGGGACTCGGTATTAACCTTTATTATGTCATGGTTTTTGTTATTAACTTGTTTATTACAATGGAAAATTATGGTAAATTGTTATTCTTCAAATTGTTTTTAAATGCTGATTGTTATATGATTTTGATACAGTGCCTAATAAAATATATTTAAAAAAATAAAATAAATGTTGATCCAGAGGAAGGGAAAAAACCCCAATGAGGCAGGGAGCCAATTGTCCTCATTTTAGGGAAAAAAAAATCCTCCCCGACTCCAGTCTGGCAATCAGAATAAATCCCCGGACCAACGACCCTTCTCCAGAATCCTAGTCACTAGAATTGTTATATTATGACGCTCCAGAAATGGATCCAAACCCTTTTTGAACTCTGTTATTGAATTCATCATGACAATTTCCTCTGGCAGAGAGTTCCACAGCTTCACTGCTCTTTAACCCCCTTCCCCACATAGGCGTATGGATACGCCCTAGGGGAAGTGAACTTCCCGCGAATGGGCGAATCCATACGCCCTGGCGATCGCACGGGGTTGCGGGCGGGGCCCGCGCGATCGCAACATGGGACCAGCGGTAAATTACCGCTGGCCGCATGCCGTATCACCGCCGGCCGGAGTGGGCTCCGGGCCCCGGTGATTACCGCTTCATTTCCGCAGCCTGTCATGGCTGCGATAATAAAGCCGCAGGCAGGAGGAGTGAGCTCCTCCTGCCTGCTCCGTGTGGGGGCCCGATCTCCTCTCTGATGCCCTCGGGAAGTGAACGGCACTTCCCGGGGTCATCAGTGACGTCACCATGCCCCGCAATGCCCATTGTGGCATTGACGGGGCTTTGTCTTGGCGCCCAGTACACAGTACATAGGCCTGGCCTGCCTTTAAAAACCCCAATCTGTTTTGTGTTAGAAGATAAAGTAAAAAAAAGTAAAAAAAAGTAAAAATAAATGTCAAAATAAAAAAAAGTAAACACAAACACAAAAAATAAAATAAAAACAGTACACCCCCCCTTTTCCCCTTTACAAACGGAAGCCCCAAAAAAGTCAAAAAAAAAATAAAAGTCCCCATTTTTTGGACGGGGGTGCGTAAGACCACCCGAAAAATCTGTCTTTTTAATTAACCTGTACGGTGAACGCCGTAAAAAACAAAGACAAAAAACAGTCACAAAAATTGCGATTTTTGTACACCCGCAGCAATAAAATGGAATAAAAAGCGATCAAAAACTCATTACGAAATTGTACCAATTAAAACTTCATTCATCCCGCAAAAAAAAAAGTTAACACGCTCTGTATAGGGGAAAAAATAAGAAATTTATGGCTTAGAAGCAGCGATGCATAAAATTTTTTAACGCAATAAAAAATTTTTTTTTTTTTTTTTTTAAAACCCAAAAAAAATTTTAAAAAACTATATAAAGGGTACGCCGAAATCGTATCGACCAAGAAAAAAGCTAACTGGTCATGGACATGCCCGGTGAGCCTGTAAAAATAAAAATAAAAAACATACTAGGAAATTGCAGATTTTCCCCCCTTCACCCGCCTTCCAAAAAAAGGTTTTTAAAAACTGATAAAAAAATTCTTGCCCCCCCCAAAAATTTACAAAAAAAACGACAATTTTCCCCCCGCAAAAAAAAACCCCCCACACAAGCCCCCGTACACAGAAAAATAAAAAAGTTATGGCTTCAACTATGGCGATGCAAAAACTGTTTTTTTTTTTTGAATAAAAGTTTTTTTTTTTGTGTAAAACATAAAACATAAAAAAAATATACAAATTGGGTATCGCTGAATTGTATCGACCTCTGAGTTCTAGCATGCATTATACTGCCCGGTGACCCTGTTTAAAAAAATAAAAATAAAAAAAACCCCCCAAGAATGCTGATTTGTCAAATGCCCAAAAAAACCCTTAAAAAAAAGTGATCAAAGGGGCAATGCCCCCCATAATGGTACTAAAAAAAAAGTCAATTTCCTAAAAACAACCCAAAAACAGCTCCGATACAGAAAACTGAAAACGTTATGGCTATCAGAACAAAAACAACAAAAAACGCAATTTTTTTAAGACTTTTTCTATTGTGTAAAAGTAATAAAAAAAAAAAAATTATATAAAATCTAACCTTTGAAATTTGTACCGCCCCCCCTATAAAATAAATCCTGTCATTTATATGCACCCGAACGCTGTAAAATTAAACCCAAAAAAAAAAACAAGGGGGAATTTGCTTTTTTCCCCTCTT
Organism: Phyllomedusa bahiana; assembly: GCA_025379985.1. Classification (NCBI taxonomy): domain Eukaryota; kingdom Metazoa; phylum Chordata; class Amphibia; order Anura; family Hylidae; genus Phyllomedusa; species Phyllomedusa bahiana. The sequence goes on from JAODAL010074058.1 coordinate 9,954, forward strand.
TTTCATACCCCAATGCAAAAAACAAAACTTTGTAAACCTGTGCCCCAAAAAAATGTAAATAACACCCCTAGATGAATCTATAGGCGTGCAAATAAATGGGGTGTTTCGGAATTTTTCCCTTTCTGGTATTTTGGGGGCTTTGTAAAAACGACACCCCCCACCAAAATCTGTTTCCAAAAGCAAATAGCGCTCCTCCCTTTACTCCCCTGCCATCGCCCAACAGCAAAAACACCCCATGTGGGTATCGCCGAATTTGGGGAAGAAATTGCTTAACAAGGTTTTGGGGGTGTTTTTTTTTTACCGGGATTCCTTTGTAAAATAAAATTTTTCACTAAAATTGCAGATTTTGAAAAAAATTTTTTTTAAAATTTTCACCCCTAACGCTAAAAATTTTTGGACCCCTGTGGGTCGTTACCCCCAATAACCCCTTTTAAAATTTTCCCTTAAGGGGTTTTTTCCAATAGGGGTTTTTTTTTTTTAAAGGGGAGTTTTTTAAGTTTTGGAACCTTAGGGTGTCCGCAAACCAAAATGGCCCCTAAAAAAAATGGTTTAAAATGAGACCCCAGAGTCCAGAGGTGCTCCTCTTTTCGGGGGCTTTGGGTTGAGCCAAAAAAATGCCCCAGGGCCATATTGGGATATCTCTGAAAACGGGCAAAAATCTGGGGAATCAAAATTAAGTTGTATTTCCCGATCACTTTTTACCGTATTCTTTTTGAAAATGTAAAAAAAAATTGAAAATCTGCAAAAAAAAGTGAAATTTTGAAATTTCACTTCCCACTTTGCTTTAATTCCGGAAACACCTAATGGGTTAATAAACTTCCAAAAATGCGTTTTTTGAATATTTTTAAAGGGGGTTTAGTTTTTAGATGAGGGCATTTTTGGGGGTATCTAAAAAACAGGAAAATAAAAAATCACGTTAGAATGGACGGTTCTTAAAAAATTTAAATTGAAAAATTTTTGTTAAAAATTTAAAATTATACTAAATTTCAAAGCCCCAAAGCGTAAAGAAAAAAAAAAAACTTTAAAAAAAAATGTTCCCAAAACGCGGGACTAGGTAATGCTTTTAAAACATTTTGAGTGGAATAACTACTGTTTAATGCAAAATTTTTTTGAATTTTTAAAATTGGAAATTTTTGTAAAATTTTTTCACGATTTTTTGATATTTTTCACAAATAAACAACATTTTTTGGACCAAAATTTCTTACTATCTTAAAGACAATGTGTAAACAGAAAAAAATCTCTGAACCACATGGATAGGTTAAAAATGTCAAAAAAGTTATTTCCCCAAAAAGTGAAAACATGACAATTTCAAAAATGGGCTCTGTCAGAGAGGCCAAAAAATGGCTTCGGCGGGAAGGGGTTAAAAATAAAAAACATAAAAAGAAAATATTTTTACGGTCCATTGACAAATTTTTTTATAATTTTTCCTTATTGCAAGCGCCTCACCGGGGTTTTTTAAAATGGACAGGTCTTAGATAAGGGTTTTGGCCCCTAGCTGCCTGACACTCATCTACGCCTTAAAGCATGATTTGATCCTCTTACTTAAAAAGTATATGAAAGGCCTGCTGTATGAAACATGGGGCCTGTTGCATTCCACAATTGACTTCTGTTTTCACCTATTTAATTTGTTTTAAATATTTTTATTTTTGAACATATTTTATCAGTAAATATTTCCCGGTGCTTTGATGGATTTCCTTTTCTAACAGTATGTTTTACATTTTTAATATTTCCCCCTTTTATTAAAACCCTTTTGTAAAAAAAAACCGTCCACATTTGAATCAAGGCCTGACTTGGGGTTTATTTGTACGTTGCCCCCCCTTTGGGTAGAAGGGCACTCATGTATTTTTACGTTAAACCCTGCCAACAAGCACAGAAAGACCAGGGGTGCAAGAGGATCCCCATTCGCTCACAACCCTGAATGGCTAGGGGGATATCTGTTTACCTCATCGGTGAAAAATAGCTCTGCCAGCCCCGGTAGCTGCCCAGTTTTTTGTTGATATAAGCCTTGTTCATTAAGGTTTTATTCGGGGCCCGAAACCCGGCCTGGGAAAAAAATATCTGAGACCGAGAACACGGACCCAGGTTTTTTGGATTGGGGGCAAAAGAACGCTCCGGATCAAATTTATGCATTTTAAACGCCTTAAAGGGGATGCTAGACAAACCTCATACATAGGGGGGTACCTATACATAACTATCAAAAAGGGAAATACATATAGGTATGAAACAAACAAATGAAGCAGCAAGATGTTTACCTTAGATTGTTGGGTGCAGCCACAAAAGGGGGGGAATGCAGCCCATGTTTTTTTTTGGATGCTCGTGCGCATATACCAAATCCCAATAGTCAACCCGGTTTTAAGTAAAATCACTTTTATCTAAATGGGAACCCCCTCCCAAAACCCCCTGGGATTGGCTGTTATTCTCCTCCCTCCAGGGGCCCGTGTTTAAATAACATGAATGGACCCTTCTCGGGGCCCGGAATGGCACAAGCGGGGGCCCGGTACAATCTGGTTTAATGGGCCCAACTTGTCGGGGGGCCCAAAACCCGGGGTCGCTGCTCTGTTCCGGTACCATTTTTTCCCGTTTCCTCACCCATTTTGGGCCTAACAAAAAAAAGAAAGTGAAGCTTGCATATGGGCATTTTCAATTTTTTCAAATATGAAAATTTGGGGGGGGGCCCTTGACGTACGGTTTTGACTTAAAGTGGGCATGGCGCTACGGTGGTACATGTTTATGGAAGTCTTGTTTTCCCTGGGATGGCCTGATCCCGTTTATGATACCAGGTGTCCACATGTCTACCTCAGGGTTTTGCAGTGGTCTTTGACTCTAACAGACTCCTTTCATGAGTTTTTGGCAGTGGGAAAAATTCTCAATCCTATTCAGTGACATACTGGGGGAACCTAATAAAATTCAAGAAAAGGGGGGGTGAATTTTTTCAAAAAACCTCCCCCCTTCCCTCCTTTTGGGGGGGAGAGGGGGTGCCCCTCACCCCTTCCCAGTCGGGACAACCCAAACGACATTTCCATGGTCTCAGCCCTTCCATGGCGCCCCCAAAGAAATGACACCTTTTCAAGTATGACTGCAGACAGCGGGCCCACATTTTGTCAGGCATTTCCCCCTTCTCCATCATGGAGTAGGCTTCTTTTCCCCCGGCAGAACTTTCGGCCAGGTAATAATGGGGTGTTCCTTTCCCTTATGCAACTGGCTGGCCAAAAGCACCAAAAACCCAAATCACTGGGTTGATTTGTCTTAAACTTTTCCATTTAAGTCAGCTGGAAAAGGGAGCCTTGATGGCCTGGCTACTCTCACAGTTGTTTGTCCAATGACTGCAGGGGAGCCTTTTTTGATGAGGCCGCAGGAACTTCGCAAGGCTTCCATTGGAGGAAAAACCCCATATACCTGACGGTGCACAGGAAGAAAATCACCTGTTTTTGTTCTTTGGGGGTCAATGACTTTACTTTTCTGGGCTCTGGCTTTTAGGGGCCCCTCCCGCCCCCCCCAGTGCCCCAGGAGTGGCCTTTATCATCCCAGCTGGGGACGTACCCTTCAAGTCCTTTTAGCAGCCCGGGTTTAAACCCTGTGCTGAAAAGGGGGAGGGTATTTTTTCATACCGAACAGAAGACAGTGGGGCTCGTACAGTCCAATGGGGTGATACAGGCAGAGCTTCCCGGCCCAGCATTCAGGTAGTCTGCCAATACCCCTCAGATCCAGGAACTAGGGCCCCGGGCCAAATTATCGAGCATGTCTAAACTGGGGGAGAACTACCAACTCCCGCCTCTCCTTCCTCTGGCAGGTTACACCTGGAAAGGGGAACCCCCCCCATCGATGTACTTTATCATTTCACATGGGAAGGCCTTCCCTTCCCGTCAGGCCAGGGGGGGCCAGACGTGTTGAGTTGTGGTGCATGGGTCAGCCCTTCCCCTTCTGAAGCTGTCCGTGGTTCAGGGGCCATAACCACACCTTTTTGTACATCTGGAGGTCCTCTCATGTTCGGTCACCCGGGACTGCACACACAAAACATTGGGCCTTTTTGGGGTGGGCTTCTGGCCTGGGGGCACATGACCTTGAAATGTACGGCTGTTTGCAAAGGTGATAGGTCGGGGTTCCTCCATGGACGTGGAAGCAGGGTAGGGCCCCCTGGGCCCAGGGTGGGAAAACGGCCCTCCCACTAAAAAGCTTAACTATTACCCAAAAAAACTTCAAGAATTTATCACCCAAAAAAATTATGTTTAAAAATAACCTTAAATTTTGGAGTGTGGAGTGATTGGCCTTTCTGGAGGTAGTACAATCATTATCTTGACATCCACAAATTAAATCCAACTAAACCCCACATTTTTTTAATTTTTAATATTCTCTATCACCCTTGGGGGTAAGTTTGGGTAGACTCTTCTTTTACATATTTACAGCTCCAAAAGGGCCGATCGCTAAGTTTTGAAAGAAGCTTCTTCCCACAAAAAAAAACCCAGTTTTCGTCAAAAAGAAGTTCAAACTATGGCAAACCTTACGCTTTTTTTATAATCAATTGGACACCTTTGACACATTTGGAACCTTGGGATAAAC
>JAODAL010074059.1:0-14510 GCA_025379985.1 Phyllomedusa bahiana
CCGGTGTGTGCCAACCGCGGGAAAAATACATTCTTTCCCCATTCTTTTTTAAAAAGGGATTTCGGGAGAAACACCCTAACCCATACATGCCAACTCTCCCGTTTTTTGGCGGGGGGGTCCCCACATTTGGGGTCCCCCTCCCCCCCCCCGGGGATTGGCATTCCTCCCCCCGCCAGCAGGCGGGGGGGTTTTTTTTAAAATAGCCGCGGCGACAGATTTGCGTGGTGCGCTACTTTTTGCGCCCCCCGGGCCGCTCCTACAGGATCCGCGTGCGGGGAGGGGGAGGAGGGATCGCTCCTCCTGCCCCCCTTTCCCCCCGGGTATTTTCCGGGCCCCGGGTTGGCGCCCGCACTACGGGTCGGGCGGCGAAAGGGGAAGTGACGCGGGGGCTGCAGGGGGGGACGCGGGGCCTGCTCTCACTTCCCCCTGCGCCGCGAGGAAATCGCCCGGGAGGGGGCCCGTGCTGCAGGAGCCGGGTGAGGTAAGGGGGAATTTTTATTTTTTAAAATTTTATTAGCATATTGGGCTCTGCCGGGCAAAAAAACTTTGGGCACTACCTGGAAACCAAGGGGGGGCACAAACCGGCAACAGGGGGGGCACCCTACCTGGCAACAGAGGGGGAAAAAATTTTTACCTGACAACAGGGGGGGCCCATCCCCTTTGGCAACAGGGGGCCCATCTACCGGGCAAAAAAGGGGGGCACTACCGGGCAAACAAGGGGGGCACCCCTGGCAAAACAATGGGGGCAAATCCGGGCAACAAGGGGGGCCCACCTACCTGGCAACAATGGGGGGAAACAAACCTGCAACAATGGGGGCACCTACCGGCAACAAGGGGGGCCCCTACATGGGCTAAAAAAAGGGGGAAACCTCCTGGCTACAGAGGGGGGCATCAATTTGGGCTACAAGGGGGCATCAACCTGCCGTAAGGGGCACTCCCTTTTTATGGGGGGGGTTCCCTACCGGGCTAAAAGGGCATCTCCCCCTGGCTTTTTTTTCCAAAGCCTTATGCTTTTTAGGTGGAGTGGGTGGGGGTTTTTTTAAAAAGGGCGGGGCCCAAACCGAAAGAGGGGGGCGTGTCCTGAAAATTTTTTGTTCCCCGCCCACAAAAGATTTTCCCTGTTTTTTTCATTTTCCAAAAGTTGCCAACTATGAGCTAAGAAATTTTCTGCTCCACTGGGGCTCAGAACTCAGGTAGAGTGAATGGAGAGAGCTGCACATTAATGGTCCCCTCTGCATTCCCCCCGCAGCACAGATAAGGCCAAAAGCGGAATTAAGTTATGGGGAAAAACCTCTTTAATGGGGAAAAGACTCAAAAGAAAAGCACTAAAACTAATAAATAAACCCCACCCCAGTAAATTTTTGGGGACCCTTTTTGAATTTCTATGCACCAAAAAAGCAAATTTTTCACCCGACAAGGGAAAAAGATTTCCAATTTTTTTCCCCCCAAATTTATATTACCTAAAGAAGTTTTCCCCCCAAAGCTGATGAAAAATTTTCCCCCCATTCCAATTTAAGGAAATTTTGCCCCCGAAAAAAAATTGCCCTGGGGAAACTGCAAAACAAATTTAAAAAAACATTTTCACCATTCCCCTATTTTTAAAAATTTCCCGCAACCCCTTTTTGTTTCAGCTTCTCCTTTAAATTTTATCCATTGTTTAAACTCCCTCCCCCAGGGGTACGACCTGGGGGTGAGAGGGCCCTTTAGCCCGGTCGCCCCATGCTCAACACATCAAACCCCTCCCTCCCGGCAGTACTTTTGGGTTTAAAACCCCAGGGCTTGGCATTTTAAATCTTTTGCCCCTCTGTACTTTCCTTTGGGAATTAGTCAAACAGTGCCAAAAAAATATAAAAAAAAAACCTTCCAAAGGGGGTGTTCAATGATAAAAAAAAAAAACAAAAACAGGGTTTTCCTTCCCCGCATGGATTTAAACCCAGGACCTTTGGCCTGTAGGCAAAAACTTTTACCCCCTCACCAAATTTATAATTTCTTTAAAATAAAAAACCTTTCTTTTACTACAAGGGGAAAGGGAAAAGGGCCTTTGGGGTGTCCCAACCCGCCTGGGGCACAAGATAAGCAGTTTTGAAAAAATCACAAAACCCGGCCCTTTTCCAAAACCCCCCCAGGAGCTGAAGACGCTTTTCAAAAAGGGGTAAAAATAAGTTGGTTTGGGAAAAACCCCTTTAAAAAAAAAACCTGTCCCCATAGTTTTTGCCCCCCCTGGGTGAAGGGCAGAAAAAAGCTAGTGTCAACATGCTGTTTTCAAGCGCTTTTGTCCCATTCTTAAGAAGCGGGATAAATTTCCCCCCCCGTTTACACGGCTTTAAAATTGGGGCCCTATTTCGGTTTCCCTAATTAAACCGGGCCCAATGCGCAAATTACGGGCTTAAAAAAGGGCCCATTCCCTTACCGGGGAAAATTTACATTTTTCATAATGAAAAACTAAGGATTACGTCTCCTTCCCCTGCTTGGCGAAGCCGCCGCGGATGGAGAAAAAGTGCCCCGTTAATTCCCAACCCAAATACCGCCGCTGGTAATTTTCAAGTCTTTGGGCCCCCGGGGAAGTGCCGGCCCCCTGCTCATTCCCCCCGCCCCCCCCGCCCCGCCCCCGGTCCCCACGGCGTAATTGCGGGCGAAAATTTCACCCTGCAAAAACACCGTGTTAACAAAGCCTTAAAAAGGGGGAATGCTCCAAAAAATGCTGAAACTTTCAGAATACAGGGCACCGCCGGGGAACAGCAGGTCCCGTCACTAGCTTTTTTCGCCCCCACAAGGGGGCCCCCAAACCCATGTGACATTCCCTTTTAAAATAATATGAATTATAATAACTTAAATAAGAACAAATCCCAAAAAAAAATTTATATAAAACACAGAAAACGGGGTGATTTGGCAAAATCCAAAATTTTTCCCTTTTAAAAATAATTTTAAATTTTTTCCCAACTCCTTTTCAAATGCCATTGCTATGTTGTTCCTCTTTTTTAAAAGTAAAAAATGGGATTGACAAATTTGGGTTTTTTTTATTTCCTTTCCCAAAAAGGGAGGCCCCAAACCCCAATTCCAGTGCGACTGTTAGGGAAAAAAACCCTTAACCCCAAATAAAAAAAAAAAAAATCCAACCCCCTTTCCCCCCGGGAACACCCCCGGGTGCACAAGCCAGAAACCAAATTTGGGGCAACCCTTTTGGCTTTTTTTGGGCAAGGCATGGTTAAAAAAAACCCCCAGGTCTTCTTTTTAAAAAGCCCCCGCAAAAAGGGGGTTGCAACCCCCCGCCGGGGAAATTTTTTTTTCCCAACCTTTAAACAGTTCTAAATTTTTGGGAATGGGGAAAATTTCCCCTTCAAATTGTAGACCGACTTAAAACCTGAGAGGTGTGTCCCCTTTTTAAATTTAAAAATTTCTCTTTACCGGGGATTCCCCGTATTAAAAGGCACTTTTACCCGTCACCGTTTATGTTTTTTTTAACCCTTTTTGGCCATGCGGCAATTACTCTCACTATTACAAAACATAACCCCAAAACAACACTTAAGTTTGTTAAAAAATTCAGTAGTGGGACCCCAAGCCATAAAAAGTCTTGAAGGGGACCCTTATATGGGCCCCCAATAAGGAGAAATTTCCCCCGGAAAAGGGGTAGAAGTTCCCAAAAGGAAGAACCCCCAAAGAAAAATTTTAATTGATGAATGATGAGGGGAAAGAATTTTGGGTTTTAAAAAATTATCCAAAAAAGGGGAACCCCAAAGGATAAAAAGTTTAAAAAATAAGGTTGGGGGAAGAGGAATGGTTAAGGAATTGGTTAAAGGGGGAACCTTTTTCAACCTTAAGCCAGAAACCCGGTTTTTTCTCAACAGCCCTCATTTACAAAAATTCAGGGCTTTTTTTTCCCCTCCCCACTTTGGGGGTTTTTTTAAAAACCCCAGGGGTGAAAATCATCCCCCCCCTTTAATGTTCATGCGCTCTGGTTTTTTCCCCCCCCACTCCCCTTCCCCAACACTGTTCTTTTCCCTAAGCAAGTATGTTAAAAAGCTTTTTACAAACCACAATCTTGCATTCCCTGAATTAAAAATTGAATCCAGCTTATATAAAAAATTCCCCTTCAGAGCGGGACAAAAGAAATGCTCCCGCCCTAAAGCTCCTTTTATGTTTTTCACAGTCCCACAATTTTGTTGTTTTTGAATTTTAAAAAGCCTGGCCGTGTTCTTCTGGTTTTTTTCTGGCTGTGCAGAGGGAAAATGTGCCGGGCCCCCTAACTTTGAGTGGGGAGGCAGGTGCAAGCTTTCCCTGAAAACCCCGACCGGGGGGCCGAACAGAATGTAAATGAGCTCTCAAACAAATGAAATGGGAGGGCTGAGAAATGTGTAAAAAAGAAAACAGAAGATAAGGGGTTTCCCGTGATTAAAAAAAAAACAAACCCCGCCTTTTTTTCTAATGCATCCAATTGCAAAGTTGCTTGAATTTACTGTCCCCCCTTTTTTCTGAAGACCATTCCCAAAAGAAAAGATCCCAAACCCCCTTTTAAAGGAATAATTTTTGTAAACTGGGTTGGGCAGACAGAAAAAGAGACAATAGGTAGAATAGACAGATTTGATAGGGAGACAGATGGAAATTTAAAGGGTATAAACTGGGAGATAAAATGATAGAAAATAGATAGATAATAATAATAGATAATGATAGATAGATAGATAGGGTTTATGTCCTTTTTCCTCTGTACATTTACAAAATTTTTAACCCCTAAAACCCAGGGAATTTTAGTACTGTCCAAGGGTTTTTAAAACAATAACCTCTTGCCTTTTAAAATTTTGTGAAATTACGTCCCGGCTTTATGTTAAATTTCATTGGGTTTCTTGGGAAAAGGGTTTAAATTTAAATTTAATTGGGGGAAATTTTTAATTTAAAAACCCGATTTTTAATTTTGTGCCGAATGAAAAACGAACCCATTAAAGGGACAATTTTTTTTCTTGAAAGTTTTATAAAGGGGAAATTACAGACACAAAACAAATGAGCTTCCAATTTTTTACAAAATTAATAATTTTTTATGATACTGTGACAGATACAGTTCACAGGGACTGCATTGTTAAATTTTCAGAAACCATAGTAAAAGAATATTCAGAAATTTGTAGATGTTTGTGAAAACCCCAACAAAATGAACAATCTTGTCCCATAGTAGTCATGCTGGCATTGTATTCCAGGGGCACTTCCGTCCCTGTCTTGTGTAGTTGTCTGTTGTGGGACTATACATATTGTGCAAATGGGCACATGTATGAAAGGGGGCTCACCATTTTTCCGCAATTTGAGCCAAAAAAAGCAAGCCCTGTCAGACGATGTTTTGCATATCGTACCCAAAACTGAAGTAACAAACATTTTGAATGCTCCAAAAACCCGGCCCAAAGTTTTGGCGGGGAAAACCCCCAACAAATCCATACCATGGCTGAGACATTTGGCACATAACACTCTAGCACCCAAAATGTTGGGCACAAAACACACCTTTCAACATGCTGTATTCTACACTCCTTATATCGATTTTTATAAAATGCTTCATTACAAAAGCCGTAATTTTTAAAAACCTTTTCTTTTTAAACACTTGAGAATGTTAAAAAGGGAATGGTTTACAAACACCTTTTTCCAATATATAAAGAAAATACCGCACTTTTCAGGATGGGTTAAACCCCGGTCGGAAATCCGGTAAAAGCTCATATTTTTGACAAAGGGAAATAGCTCATACGCATTTAAAAACGATAGGGGGGGCACCACTTGGCGGTGCATACTTTTTTTAGTACACATGCCCATTGTGTTCACATTGTATTTTCATCTGAAAAAAATATGAGTTAAGCTTTTTAACTCAGTATTTTTTTTGTGTATGACATTTTATTTTGGCACAAAGGGGAAAATTTTTTGGGGAAAAAACCTTAAAAAAAGATTTTTTTCCAAAAAAAAATGGGGCCTCCTTTCCTAGGGCACATTTTTTTAAGAGGGCCAAGCAAAATTTTTGCTGCATCTTTTTAGTTTCTTTCTTTTTCACTGTGACATTGTCTGTAAAACTTTTTTTTCATTATTTTGTATTTTTTCTGACTCATTTTTGAATTTATTGAATTAACATTATTATGTCATTATGTTTTTTATTTGTGATTGGTTCTATGGGGAACAGAGGGGAATTTTTTGACCCAGACGTTTTCATACTTGGGGGCCCTTTTTTGCTGAGACAGAATGCGTTCTGCTCTATGCATCCTGTCTTGCAAAAAATTATTAGGCCCAAAAAATGACAAATTTAATCCCAAATGGACTCATTTTAAAGTATTTTTTATATGGAACACTATGGTGGGAACGCAACGATATACGTCGCATACTTGGAAGGAGTGAAGGGCAATAGCTAAATTAAACCTTTTTATTTTCGGTTTCCCCCTTCTCCATTATGGTCTCATCAAGGTTTTTCAGGAGCCTAAAAAAGGGTGTGCCACCATTCAAACTTCAGGGTGGTACAGGGTTGTGCCATTTCTTTGTCATTAATGCGCCACAAGCCTGTACATGCGCATTTGGGGCCCCAAAAGCATTCTAAACACGCGTTTCTCCAGTTTTTGGGGGCCCGGGGCCCGGAAGAACAGCAATGCCTGATATGCCATTCCCCCGAGATCCTCCCCCAGTGATGTTTTGGGGGAAAGCACTTTTCTAGCCACCAATGAAAAACCCCTAGGTGGGCAGGGAACCCCAGCAACAAAATCGGAAGCCAAAAAAGTCTGCTTCTGAATCCCCTTTAAATAACGGTAATTTTTAATAATATATTAGAGAAATAAAGCTTTCCATGAAAAATTCATTGGATCCTTTTTATAATGGGAATCACCTTTTTAAAAATGTATCATTGCTATGTAGTTAATTGCTAGAATTCTGTTAACTTCTTGTTAGGGCCTTCTACGCACAACAAATACCGGGGGTCGTTTGCTGTCCGGTATTTTCCTTTTTGGGGGCCCCCCCCACGCCGCGGCGGGGGGGTGGGGTGGGTGGCCTGGGGGGGGGGGGGTTTTTTTTCCCGCGTGAGCGGGAAAACCCCTCCCCCTCCACATTGACTACCCCAAATTCCGCCCGGGGTTTCCGGATGATCAGCACAATTTTTGGGGCCCGGACCCGGGGGGGAAAAACCCCCGGGGGAAACCCCTGCAGTGGGACGCGCACGGGTTTTTCCATAAGCACAATTGTGCTCATTTTTCACCCGTTTTTCTGCGGTCTAAAAAACCGCAAACCGCTAAAAAAACCTCCAAAAAACCGTGACGTGGGGACATGCCCTTACTACCATTTTATGCACTCCCCATAAAAGCAAAAACTCTGGCCCACCTGATAAAACTGCTACTCTAAACAACCTTTGCCCATAGCACCCAAATCAAGCTCCCCTTTCATTTCATATAGTGCTTTAAAAAAATAGGGGGAGCTCTGATTTTTTTTCAATGGGAAACAAGGAAAGTCAGACTAACATTTTTTCTTATGTATTTCTTAAATGTGTGATCTAACCTCTGCAAGTTCTAGACTGGAATTACACATGTATCATTTGATGCAATCCGAGGTGGTTATTAAAGTGCTTTTTTAGCCAGAAGTGGATAAAGCAGGAAACAAAGTATCAGTCATTTATTTTATTTTTTTTAAAATTTTCCTGCTTGTTCTTATCCCTTTTAAAAAGGGTGCAAACTTTAAAAGGGGAACCTTCCATGGGTTTGTGCCCCCCTTGCTGAGGGCACACAAGCTATGTAGACCTGTTTTTTCCCACGCTGTGTCTCTTTTTCTTTAAAAGCTATTTTAAGCAATTAACCCCTAAATCTATTCATGAGCAGGGGTTAGCTCCCCCCCCACCAAAGGCTAGCCCACCCACTGACAGTTATTCAAATGTTTTTTTACCATTCAAAGTAATGGTTTGTCAGTTGAGGGGGGGGGGCTACCCCATTTGGGCCGTTTGAAAAAAAGACACTCGAAAGGAAACCCTTTTGAATGACACTTTCTGCTGAAAACTGCAGATTTGAGCATTAAATCATAAAACTGCAGCATCTTACAGAATAAGGACACAGCGCTGGAAACACAGGTCTGACACTGGGTTGTGCTGCCCTCACCAGGCGGTGCAAAAAAAATGTACAGGTTCCCTTTAAACTATACCCAAGTCAGCCAGTTCCATGTATACCTCCCTTGCTCAAAAATGCTTCAAACGGACGTTTCGGCGAAAAGGAGGGACCCCCCCCTTCGAAACTCGCAGCACAAGTGGGGCAGGGGCTCGATTTAGCGCTCCCAGCAACTTGCTTTATCAACTAAAATCTGGTGAAAGCTATAGCTGGGCTTAAAAACATAAGAAAAACCACAGCATCTGTTTTAAATTTTTTTCCGTTTTTAATGTTCCTAACTTTTGGGCATATGTATTCTAAAAAAATTTATAAACGAAAGAATGTTCCCATAACTTATTTTTGAACATTTTCTAAATCTCCCCTGGTTTTTGGCCCAAAACACTGCCAAAAACGCTACAAAGCTAAGTGACCGGCCAAAGGGGTTTCCCCAGGACTTTTCCCCAATCTTTAGAGGGTTTTGGTTTTGAAAATCGTCGCAAACCGGGTGACCCACTTTTATTGGAGCCTAGGGAAAAACCCCTGTACGGTCCTCACTGTAGGGGTTTTCCCCCCGGGCTTTTTCAGACCCCCGGCGTCCAAAAAACATAAAAAATTGTTTTTTCGGGGGGAATATGAACATTCTACCAAACCGGGAGAAAACCGTCCCCCTGCGGCCGTTGCAGGCCCGAAACGTGCAAATCCCGGTCGGGATTTCCGACGGTTTTCACTGTCCAAGTGAATGGCCCAAAGATGTATTAAACTGGCTGCATAAAAATAATGCAGCACTGCGTACATATTGAAATGCTTAAAGTGATTGAGAAAAACAATTTTCCAGCAAAAAAATGCCATCGGGAAACATAAAAATCATTCTTTTCCTCATTTTAAACACAACTTTTTTTCAATACCCTACCATGAAATAATGCACCTCCCCCTCTTTAGTTTTTTCACTCTGGATTTGGGATCTCCTTTTTTTAACCAATGAACAAATCAGTGATCAGGATAACCTAGAAAGGCAAGATTTCTGTATGAATTGGGGACAAGCGTGACAATTTTAAATAAGGAAAATGTAGAAAACGGTCCAGGGAAACTTTCCTTTTTACCCTAGCAACCCTCAACTCCCCTTCATTTTTCCAGAGCATTATATTAAATGTAGGGGGCACTCTGATTGGTTGCTATGGGCAACAAAGTGAGTTTTAGACCTAGACAGTTTTCATACATGTGGCCCTTAGGGATCCATGTATGAAAGACTTTTCTGGCGTAAAATGTGCCAAACATGAGTGGGCTGTGATGTGTAATGCGCCAAACACATGTGTTAGGTGCATTGTTTGCAAGACACTTTTTAATGCGCCTAACATGAGGGATGTTTTGGGTCCGTTTTGGAGACGTGTCGCACCTCACTTGTAATACTAGCCACATGTGAATGTGGCTCAACAAAACTAGGCGCATTACTGCTCGAACAGGCAGACCTATCTCAATGTGTCTGCCTGAGCCTGAGGAGTCGAAGTGGAGCTGGATTTGCTGTTAGGGAAAAAAAGTCCAATATTTCTCAACTTACACCAGTGCAATAATAAAAAGTAATTTCTGATAATTATCAAACTGTATAAAATAAAATTATTTAAATGTAATAAAAAAAAGTTATCATATAAAATTAATATAAAATATATATCAAAAATATAAAAATATCTCCTATAAAATGTATTTAAATTTAATAGAATCTGAAACAAATTTTACATTAAACAACCCACTGATGATGATGAGATCTTTAAATTTTTAATTTTTACTACATTAAATTTGAAATTTATTTTTGCTGCTCCCACCCTTTATTCTACATACAACAAGAGCCAGCACACCAGCACGCCTAAGTTTCGTAATGCACCTAACACACAGGTAAAGCGCGATGAACTTTAAACACCATTTATAATCGCACAAAAAACACTTTCATACATTCAGGCGCATTATACACTGAAAAATAGATGAGAAAATAAACTTCGATGCACTTACCGTAGTTCCATACATGTCCCCCTTAGTGTGTAGTTTTTCAGTGCTGTGATCCACAATCATTTCACAAAGATGGCCCAGTTCATAAAGAAGTTGAGTTTTAGGTTTCTTCACCACAGGAGGATCATTTGCAGAATTTGTTGCAGTTTTAGGCTATGTTTACACGAGACTGGTTTACAGTTGCATTTTTAACCCCTTACCAACATATGACGTATGAGTACATCATAATGTCGGTAAGGGGCTTTGTAGCGGGATTGCAGCTAACATTCGGCGGTTACAGTGCGGGATGGTGTCGGCATCATCCTGTGCTGTTTAACCCTTTAGATGCCATGGCCAAGATGGCCGCTGTGTCTAAATCAATGAGCAGTGGGCCGTTGCCCACTTTGATGGGGTGCCCGCGGGCTCCCGATTGGTTAACATGGCTGCTGGAAGCCTTGTGAAGGCTTCTATCGCCACCATATTTTCTATTTTACTACTTCCTTCCTCTTTATACACCTAATACATTGTCTGTACAATGTATTAGGCTGTATAAATGATCGCGATTCCTAGTAGTGAAGCACCTTAGTGGTGAAGCACCCTAGGGGGACTCAAATTAAAAATTCAACACCCTTTTGGCATTTTGCAAATAAAAAAATAATAAAAAAGTGACAAATTTTTGGTATTGCCACGTCCGAAAAAGTCTGATCTATTAAAATATAACATCATTTATCCCATACACTGAACACAAGAAAAATTCCAAATGCCAAAATTGCTTTTTTTTTTACCGTTTCACGTCCACTAAAAATTGGAATAACTCTGATCGATAAAGTCGCATGTGTTCCAAACTGGTAGCAATAAAAAGTACACTTCAGCGTGCAAAAAATGCCTCACTCAAGTCCGTAGGTGTTAGTACAAAAAAGTTATTGGTCGCACAAAATGGCGACACCGTGCAAATTTCAAAAATAGAAAATGTTTGGAATTTTTTTACGGTACTAAAATATAACATAAACTGTACATGTTGGGTATTCACGGATTCATATCAAGCTGTAGAATACAGATAACACATCATTTTTATGGAAGATTGAACGGCGTAGAAGCAAAACACCTGCAAACATGGTGCAAGTATATTTTTTCAAATTTTGCTCCACTTAGAATTTTTTTTGCGATTTCCCAGTATATTCTATGGTATGATGAATGACAGCACTAGAAAGTACATCTTGTCCCACAAGATAGAAGCCCTCATATGTCTCTGTAGATGGAAAAATGAAAAAGTTATGGCTCTTGGAAGGAAAGGAGGAAAAAATCGAATTTGTCAACCCAAAAAAACATTATGTCCTAAAGGGGTTAATATTGAGTTCCAGTGTTTTTAGACAAAAAAAAATGCAGTAAAAATTTCACGCAAAAAAGAAGCATTTTTCCAAAAAACACTTGTTCAGATTTACAAATCCTGTCAAAACTTACAGAGCCTAAACATAGACCAGGTAGTTTAAGGCTGCAAAAGATGTGGCACATTGGCTTATGCTGTTTAAAAGCTTTGGCACATCCTTAGACTCTTAGGCTATGTTCACATGGCTTATTCACGGCGTAATTGCGGGACGGATTTCGCCCGCAATTACGGCGTGTGTACGGGGGCGGGGGAGGGAGCCCGGCAGCCCGCTGGCCCCATAGACTTTCATTATCTATGGCGTGTATCCTGCTGGGATAATGTGCATGTCACTTTCTCCCCGCTCGCTGTTTTTCGTGAGCGGGGACAGAGACGGAATCCATAGTTTCTCTATGAAAAACTGTGGATTACCGTAATGACTGGGACGGATTTCACCGTTTTTGAGCACAGTACGGCACAAATACGAATGAAATCCGTCCCAAAATAAGCCGTGTGAACTTAGCCTTATTACTTTTTATTGTAAGTCTTGGATGGTTTACTTTGCACCAAAATTCTTCACCAGAATATTGTCATCCCCTTTCCACAAAGCCATGCATTTTTCTGTTGAAGCCACATCCCATTATTGGGAAAAGTGTCTGAAACACATGACAAAGGAGATCCATTAAATGGAACCAAAATAGGCTACATTTTGGCACATTTTAGATTCTAGATGCAAACACTTCAATAAAGTTCTGTCCACACAACAAACTTTTCCAGTCAGATATCCACATAGATTCGGATTTTAAAAACAATCAGAAACCAACTGTAAAACCATCCACATAGACCTCAATTGAAAATCCGCATTGTAGTCAACGTGACTCAGAATTTCTGAGTTCCAATTTCAAAACCGCTGTTTTTTAAAAAAAAAAAAAAATTTAGAACAAGCTCAATCTTCTGCCATATTTGACTTGGAAAATGTACCGTTGAAGTCAATGAGATGGTATGAAAAATGATCAAAAAGCTTTATCTGTGTTCAAAAACTCAACAGTGCTAAACAGTGCAAAAACTATTGAAAAACCGAATCTGAAAACCGTGCCCAAAAATTTAAACTGAGTTAAACTCCTCGGGTTTTTTGGTAAAATACTGTTCAAATACTTGTCGGACAATGAAGTTTTAGGATTCAGAGGCCGACAAGTATTTTGTCCTTTGGCACATGGATGTACTCTAATCCTCCAGCACACATTTTCTGCTTTTTCTTTGTAAATAAAATCTGAATTTTATAGCATTTTTTATTGAGCGTTCTACACACATTTTTGTACTATTTTTTTTCTATTCATTACATATCTAACATGTATTTTTTTTCTTTTGTTTTTCAAGTCTTATAGAAAAGCCTAACAGAAAAACGCTGCCAAATAAATCAAAATATAGCCTGTAAAATAAAACCATTATGGTGTATGTGACGCCACCTCTAGTGATGGAGAACAAATATGAGGTGTGTTATGTAGCAATGAATCCTGGAGCAGAGATTTGCCAATCATTGTCTTTCTCACCGTATAAGCTGCAGATTGAAATCCTGCACGCTCTAGTAAATGGTCTTGCGTGAAAATACAGAACAGTTATTGGCTCTGCTGCCTCTGTGCTGCCAGCGCAAAATCAATCCATATGGCCATGTTTTCAGTGCGGTGATCATTTTGTTAAAACGTGTTGTGAAAAGACAGTTAATTACAAGAGGTAAAATAAGACTTCTGCTGTATGCGAGCAGTCCTCAGCTTCAGCTGCTTTTGTCCTGGGCAGTTTTGGTGCTGAGTGAGAGCTAGACTAGGACTTGTTCCTGTTATTTCTCACTAAACCTAAAATTCTTATGAGAAATCTCAATTATTCGTGTGCAGTATTAGTGATATTAATCAGTGTCATTCAAGTGCTGCCCTTCATTCTCATAGATCTGGATGCTTGATGGGTTCTTTCACCTTGGGCCAAGTTTAATTTATTGCCTTGTAATTTCTCTCAAGTGGTTTTTTTAAGGCATTGTTTGAGCCTTTAAATGGTTTATCCAGCCTCATAAAATTGATAGCCTATCCTCAAGATAGACCATCAATATTAGATCAGTGGGGGTCTGACTGCTGTCACCCCTGCTGATTATCCTCAATGCTTATGTGAGCACTACAGCCTTATCGAGCCCGGCAAACAACCTACATCCAGTAGGGGAAGTGCATGGTATTGCAAGGTCCTGCTATTAACCTGAATGGGACATTGACCCAAAACTTTGCACCATTGATACTAAACATGTGGCATATGGTACGAACAAAACTAAAACAAATTTAAAATTTGAAGAGGCTCCATGGCCCTGACATCGGCTGGCCTGCACGTTGCCAAGGGTCTGACCATCACTAATTATTATTATGATTTATTTTAGAGCGCCATTGATTTCCGGATGCTGTACATTTGAGGGGGGGTCACATACATAACATATGTCAAACCCAAATAGGTTTAAAGATAAAATGACTAACAACTGGTAAAGAGGGAGAGAGGACCCTGCCCACGAAGGCTTACAATGTACAAGGAAGGGGGGGGGGAGACAGAAGGTGAGGGGCAGACATGTTTGTGGGGCGATGTACTGGTGGTGGGGTTATTGTAGGTTATAAGCTATCCTGAAGAGATGGGTTTTCAGGTTGCTTTTGAAACTGGTTAAAGTTGGGGAGAGTCTGATGTGTTGGGGTAATGAGTTCCAGAGAATGGGGGAAGCACGGGAGAAGTCTTGGAGGCAGTTGTGTGAAGAGCTTATAAGAGGAGAGCATAGAATTAGGTCCTGTGAGGAGCGGAGATTGCGAGAGGGGAGATATCATCGGAAGATTAGAGCAGAGATGTATGGAGGGGAGAGGTCATGGAGAGCCTTGAAGGTCATGGTTAGTAAGTAGAAATGAATCCGCTGGGCAATGGGAAGCCAGTGAAGGGATTGACAGAGGGGAGAGGCAGAGGAGTAGCGGGAGAGAGGTGGATAAACGGGCACAGAGTTAAAGGGTGGATTTGCGGGGAGCGAGGGTGCTAAACTGGGAGGCCACAGAGAAGGGTGTTGCAGTAGTCTAGGCGAGAGATGACAACGGCAT
>JAODAL010074060.1:0-14509 GCA_025379985.1 Phyllomedusa bahiana
TAATTTGACAAACTAAACCCCCTAAGTTATTGACATATGCATATTCAGTATACAGCCCTGGCTAATAAAAGTTGGGTTTTATCATTTTTTAAAAAATTTTGCACAAGGGTTTTTTTGGGATTCTTAGTAAGTAGTTTTAAAAAAAAAAGGGAAAAAGCATTTCCTTGTAAAATAAAAACATTTTGAAACCTAAAAATTTTGAGCACAATGCTCATTAAGATGCCCCCGTTGAATTGATTTTTAAAAGGTCAATTTTAAAAAAAAAAAATCCATTATAGTTCATGTATTGTTCGTCCTCTCTCACTGGGAAAAAAATTAAAAAACCAGACATGACAAAATATTGAGATGGCCGAATTTTTTCAAAAAAATTGGGTTTGGTTTACTTGCCGAATTTTTTGGGCAAAAATTCGGTTTTGGGTTTTGAATTACTTCGGCACCCAATCACGTTGAAAAACAGTATTTCCCGGTGCCCCGAGCCGCAGGGGTGTGTAGAACCCTTGTGCCATGCTTAAATATGCAGAGGGAGGGTTGGTTTGGTCTTCATTTCAATTTTTTGTGTTTTAGTATGGGCCCCGGGACATTTACTGCCCCCGCTCTTAGAATCGCTTCAAATTTTAAAAAATTTCCCCGGGGACTTAAGAAGGGGAAAAAATGCCAAAAAAAAAAAAGCGGGAATGTAGCCTGGTAAAGTCATGCCGCGAAAGCTGGAAAAAAAAAAGGCTTTTAAAAGCTCAGGTTTGGCAACATTTTGTGTGAAAAGTGTGGGGGTGACGGGGGGCAGCCCCCCAAGCAGCATTTAGGTCAGGCGTGGCAAATGGGCATTCTGGGGGGCCCGGGGAAAAAAGGGTTTTGGCCACAGGGGTGGAACAAACACACAGTGTGGAGGTCATTTGGGAGCAGCCCGCCCCCGGGTCAGGGAGTGGACAATGGGAAAATTTGGAGGCCCGGAAAAAAAACAGTTTAGGGCACAGAGTGGCACAAACAACGTGTGGAGGTCACGGGGAGGCAGCAGGGATGAGGTCAGAAAAGTGGCCCCAATGGCATTCTGGGGTGGCAAAAAGTATTTTGGCCCCAGGTGGCACAATGATACGTGTGGAGGTCACGGCGGCAGAGTATGAGGTCAGACCGTGGCACAAAAGAATTTTTTGGAGGCGGAAAAAAGTATTAGGGACAGGGGTGGGACAAACACACGTGTGGAGGTCACGGCCAGAGGAAACGTATGAGGTCAGGGCCCGTGGCACAAAGGGGATTTGGTGGGGGGAAAAAAAAGTATTGGCCACAGAGTGGCACAATACAACAGGGGTGGGAGGTTTACGCCGGGAAACAAATATGAGGTCAGCCCTGGCACAAAGACATTATGGGGCGGAAATAAAAAAGTATTAGGGCACAGAGTTGGGACAATCACACCCGTGTGGAGGTACGGCGGCGGCCGTATGGGTCAGCAGTGGCACAATGGGATTCTTTGGGGGGTGGAAAAAAGTATTAGGCCCCCAGGGTGGCACAATCCCCCAGTGTGGGGGTCACGGCGGCAGCAGTATTTAGGGCAAAGGCCCGTGGCACAATTTTACCCTTTTGGAGGCCCGGGAAAAAACCGTAACCCGGCCGCAGAGTGGCACAATGACACAGGGGGGGATGTCACGGCAACAGCAACAGCGCAGCAGCAAAAGGCACATAGAGTGGCACAATGACAGAGTGTTCGAGGTGGGTGGGCAATACCAGTCCTGGTAAAAGGACGGTGGTAGGCAGATGGAAGAAACTATCAGCAGTTGTGTGGCATCAGGCGGGTGGCCGGCATAAGAATAGTGGCTGAGGCAGGTAGTGTGAAACCCAGAATGACGCCTAAGGCATTGTGTGTGTGGAAATCCCCCATGGCCGATCCCTCGCCTGATTAATCTTGACTAAGGTCAGTCGTTCAACAGTTCCCGTGGACAAGCGGGGTTCTCTTGGGTATCGACGGCCCTCCGCCGCTACCTGAAACACCACGCTCTGATGCCTCACTACTGGCCGTGGCAGGACAGCTTCTTCACACTGCAAACTCGGCAAGTTACGGCCACACATCCAGGTTTGGTGCCCCAGTAGTCCAGGATCTTATAAACTGGGGTGGCAGAGTGCTGTCCTCAAGTAGGCCACTACCTGTTGGGACAGGGACTGCTCATGTCCTGCTGCTGCTGCTGCTGCTGGTGACTGCCCTCCTCACTAGGCGGGTGAAGGAAGTGCTATTGTTGTGTACTCCAGACTTAGGTTACTGCTGATGGAGGTACGGTACTGCTCCTTCCCCCCCACCTTCCCCCAAGGCAGCGCGCAGTAGTTACGTGAGCGTTGAGGAAACCCCCCGGTCAGACCCTGTCAGAGGGGGCGAGTGGTGGCCGCACATAGGCAGCGGCAACTGATACGGAGGATTTCCCTATAGTATTTGTGTTTGTCTTCCATCTCAATAGCTGGGAATAAGCTCCCATTTTGGTCCCGGTTGCGAGGGTCACAATAGGGTGCGAGAGCCTGCAAGTATCCTCTGCCGGATGCTGACTATTCGGCTGTAACTAGCAGGCAAATAATAAGCATGCTGCGGGACATCTGCACACAGTGGACTCTGAGGGGCTCCCTGCCTCCATTTCCACTGTTACTGCCACGGTGCTTTGGGAGTCATCTGCCTCGTATCCTCATTCTCCATCACTCCTCCAGCTGCTCCTGCTCCTACTCTCTTGTCACGGCTGGGTAGAAAATCCACTCATTTTCACCAGACAATGCTTCTGCTACAATGTCCTCCTCCTCCTCCCTCCTCCTCCATTTCAGTCCCACCGGATCATTAGGCATCGAGATGTATCGCCACATCTCAGTCCCCTGTCCAGACAGATTTTTTCAGCATCTGTTCCAGGGACATGAAGCAGTGGAATGTCGTTATTCATCCCGTAGTCCTGCGACTGACAAATAACGTGGCCTCCTCGATGGCCTCAACAACGGTAGGTGTCACGCATGAGCTGCCAATCTGGCTGACATATCAAAGTTACTCCAGGGGTGTACTTCTGTTTCTGCCTGGAATCATCATAAAAATCGTTAATGGCCTTTCTCTGTTCATACAGCTCGGTCCAACATGTGCATGCTGAATTCCAGCGGGTGGAAACATCGCTATATCAGAGCGTGTTGGGAGCGAGGCCGTTCTGCCGCGTGCAAATCGAGGAGGGTGTTCCTGGCTTTGTACGAATGGATTAAAGTGCCATGCTACAGTTTCCTGGCCATTTTCAGATTGTTCTGAAGAGTCGGTGGAAGACTTCAGGAAACCTTTTTAAAAAACCTGATTGAACACGTGCGCCATTGTAGGGCGCATGGACCATCCCTCCTCGAGTGCAGCGCGGACACCTTGTTTACTCCATTGTCCGTCACCATGGTTTCCGATTTGCTGTTGGCGCGAGGAAAGCCACAACATCGATTTCTTGCTGCATGACGCGGTGCAGTTCCTCCCTGTGTGACTTCGTTCGCCGAGGAAAGCTAGGTGTTTAGAATATGCGTGAACCGCTGTGCCCTACATTGTGGTATGATGGAAGCTGACTTGTGGGGGGGGAGGTGGGCCCGAATGGTGGTGGTGGTGGGTGGAGGAGGAGGCGGACATTGGCGCAGGAGCAGCAGTTGACAACGTGGCAGGAGAATGCGGACGCGTCCTCCTGTCCATGTTGATTGGTGTGCCTGGGCATGGAGCTCATTCACCAGTGGGCCGTTAAGGAATGTATGGCCTGACGTAGTTACAGCTCCAGACGTCCCCGCGCTGCCGTTGTCCTTGGAACAAACGATAAGGCTAATGACTGGACCAACTTTCTGTTTCTACATATTTATGAAGTGTACAGGTACTGACTTTTGGAAAAGAAATTTCGGCTTGAACTCTCCATCTCGGTCGGCACAAGCCATTAGTTCTCTGAATGGTGCAGAGTCCACCTTTTGGAAGGGAGGGACTGCAGTCAGTACCAACGAATTGGACAGGAGCACGGTCAGCTGCTGCTCCTTTGGATGGGTTGGTCGCATACTGTTGTCTCTTTACAATCGCCTCTCTGAACGGACTTGCTGGGACGACGATGGTAAGCGAGGAGCAGGTGCATCTGGACCGGGAGAGGATTGTCAAAGAGGAACAGATGCCTTTGCAGAGGGTGGTGGAGCCGTTGACTGGCTGAAATGGCAGATGCGTGCCACTGGCGTGCTGCTGCTGCAGCGGCAGGATGGTACCACCACATCTGAGCCACCGTTCTCCCAGGCCCACCGGGATGGTGAGATGCATGTGTTGACGCAGGGCCGTTGTGCCAACGTTTAGCTCCACTGGCCACGCTTCACTTTCTGCCCACAGATTTACATATACCCATTATGCGGCTCCTCGGTGTCTTAGCAATGTAACTGCCACACCGGACCCCCGTGTAGCTGATTTTACCGCCAACGAGCCGCAATGAGTGACTACTGCCGCCGCTTGCCTCGCTGAGCACCTGTGCCGCCTATCTGTTTGGACATGCGAAGCGGGTTTTCTACCCGTGGACCGATTGGCATCCCGACCTAACACTGCTGATACCCTTGCTGACTCACGGCCCACACAACCAACTTGCCGGCTGCGCCGCGCTGCGCGCCAAGCTGACGCCCTCTTTCTCCGACGATGATGAAGCCTTGCTTCAACCGGCTCCCAAGTTGCGGTCGGCACTACATCTTCATCTATTTGTTTTCATCGTCACTACTGTCCTCATCTCGGTCTTGGTAAGCAGAGCTGGGACCTCTTCACCACATGACCTCCATGCCACTCTCCACATCTATACTTTGAACGCCTACTGCAAAAGAAGGCTGGGTTATTTGCCCATTCTTCGCTGCCACGTAGCTGCTGACTGCCCTCCTCAAATTGTTCATCATCGCCCTATATAGTGGCGTTTGAGCCCAGACACATAGTAGATCCCTGGCTGAGGGAACTGGATATGGGACAGAGGGCGGGCTGAGGACAGGTGAGGGCCGCGGTCCGCTCCCGCGGGCCATGCATAATCTATGGTGTTGGTCTGAGGTTCCCACCGACTCTTGGCTGGGCGTTTGTCAGATGTCATTGGGAGGAAGAGGTTGACCTAGTCAACAATCAAGAAACCCTTGGGTTGTGAAATCACACGGCCGCTAGATGACGCGGCAGTTGTGGCTCACCGAATGACCCTGCTTGCGACGTTCCCCTTGCTGGCTGCGGCAACCTGGGCCCGTTTCAGAAATGTTTGTGCCACTGCCACTCGCAGTTTGCAGACCTGCCAACTTCTCTGTTGACATACTGTTTGTTCTTAAAGTTCAGACACTGTTTGATGAGCTACTCTGTATATGATAAATATACAACTGTTTTTGACTCAAATTGAAAGCCCAGTATCCATGCTTGGGTAACCCTTGGATATAAATTGCGCTCCAACAAACATGGCCAGGAAAAATTTACTTGTATGTGTCGGTTTAACAAAGCACTGTGTGTTTTACTATAATGTAAAAGCACAAACAGGCTTAATTAACCTTCGCTTGTGAAATAGGCTACAAGAAAATAATGTTATATTCGGTGTTGAAAAGACGGTTTAATTTTTGTAGCACAGCAGCAAAACATCGCTTAATTAACCCCTGGATGTACATTGCGCCAAGATACTTGAGCCGCACAAACTAGTAGCAGTGTTTACAATTGCGTGATTTTCTACGCAAAACAACAAGAGATACAGTGTTAATTTTGCCTTTTTGCTTGTGAATTAGGCTACCAAAAAAATATATTATATTTGGAGTTGAAAAAAGACGTTATTTTTGTCAGCACAACCAGCAAAACAACGCTTAATTAACCCTGGATGTAAATGTGCGCCAAAGAATTGAGCCGCACAAACTAGTAGCGTGTTACAAAATTGCGTGTTTTCTACGCCACACAACCACGAGAACAGTTTGAAGTTTGCCTTGGCTTTGAATTAGGCTACCAAAAAAAATATATATATATTTGGCGTTGAAAAAGACGTGTTTTATTTTTGTCAGCACACTCGCAAAACAACGCTTAATTTACCCCTGGATGTAAATTGGCCAAATGAATTGAGCCGACAAATAGTAGCTTGTTACAATTGCGTGTTTTATACGCGCACAAACTTGAGATAAGTTGTAATTGCCTTTGCTTGTGAATTAGGCTACCAAAAACAATTATATATTTATTTGGCGTTGGAACAGACGGTTTATTTTTGTCAGCACACCAGCAAAACAACGCTTAATTAAACCCTGGATGTAAATTTCGCCAAAGAATTGAGCACGCTCAAAAACTTCACAGTAGCGTGGTACATTGCGTTGTTTTCTACGCCAAACAACAAGAGATACAGTTGTAATTTGCCTTTGCTTGTGAATTAGCTACAAAATAAATATATTTATTATTTGGCGTGCTGAAAAAGACGGTTTAATTTTGTCATAGCACACCAGCAAAAAAACAAACGATAATTAACCCCTGGATGTAAAAATTGCCGCAAAAGATTGATGCCGCACAAACTAGTAGCGTGTTACAAATTCGTGTTTTCTACGCAACTCATCAAGAGATACTGTTGTAAATTTGCCTTTGCTTGTGAATTAGGCTACCAAAAAAATATATTTTTTATTTGGCGTTGAAAAGACAGTTTATTTTGTAGCACACCAGCAAAACAACGCTTAATTATAACCCTGATGTAATTGCGCCAAAGAATTGAGCCGACAAACTAGTAGCGTGTTTCTAATTTGCGTGTTTCTTCTACGCCACTCAACAGAGATACAGTTGTAATTTGCGTGTGCTTGTGAATTAGGCTACCAAAAAAATATATATATATTTGGCGTTGAAAAAGACGGTTTATTTTTGTCAGCACACAGCAAACAACGCTTAATTAACCCTGCTGGATGTAATATTGCGCCAAAAGATTTGAGCCGCACAAACTTAGTAGCGTGTTACTATTGCGTGTTTTCTAGCCACACAACAAGAGATACAGTTGTAATTTGCTTTGCTTGTGAATTTCAGGCTACCCAAAAAAATATATATATATTTGGCGTTTGAAAAAAGAGTTATTTTTGTTCAGCACACAGCAAAACAACGCTTTAAAATTAAACCCTGGATGTATAAATTGCGCCAATGAATTGAGGCCGCACAAACTAGTAGCGTGTTACATTTGGTTGTTTTCTACGCAAACAACAAGAGATACAGTTGGTAATTTGCCTTTGCTTGTTTGAATTAGGCTACCAAAAAAATATATATATATTTGGCGTTGAAAAGACGGTTTATTTTTGTCAGCACACCAGCATAACAACGCTTAATTAACCCCTGGATGTATTTGCAGCCTAACGATTTGAGCCGACATACTAGTTAGCGTGTTTACAATTGCGCTGTTTTCTAGCCACACAACAAGAGTTACAGTGTATTTTGCCTTTGCTTGTGAATTAGGCTTCCAAAAAAAATAAATATTTTTTGCGTTGAAAAAGACGGTTTATTTTTGTCAGCACACCAGCAAAAACAACGCTTAATTAACCCTGGATGTAATTGCGGCCAAAGAATTGAGCCGCCTACAAACTAGAGTAGCGTGTTACAATTGGTGTTTTACGCACAACAACAAGAGATTCAGTTGTTTTTTTGCCTGTGCTTGGAATTAGTCTACCAAAAAAATATATATATATTTGGGTTGAAAAAGACAGTTTTTTATTTTTGTCAGCACACCAGCACAAAAACAACGCTTAATTAACCCCTGATGTAATTGCGCACAAGAATTGAGCGCCGCTCACATAACTAGTAGGCGTGTTACAATTGGTGTTTTCTACGCCCACACAACAAGAGATTACATGGTGATTTGCCTTTTGCTTGTGTTTTGAGGCTACAAAAAATATTTAGATATTTTGGCGTTGAAAAAGACGGTTTATTTTTGTCAGCACACCAGCAAAAAACAACGCTTAATTAACCCCTGGATTGTAAAATTGCGCCAAAGAATTGAGCTCGCACATAAACTAGTAGGTGTTACAAATTGCTGTTTTCTTCGCCACACAACAAGAGATAACAGGTTGTATTTGCCTTTGCTCTTGTGTATTAGGCTACCAAAAAAATTTATATATATTTGGCGTTGAATTAAAAGACGGTTTATTTTGTCAGCACACAGCAAAAAAACGCTTAATTAACCCATGGATGTAAATTGCGGCCAAAGAATTGAGCCGCACAAACTAAGTGGCGTGTTACAATTGCGTGTTTTCTACGCCACCATAAAGAGATACACGTTGTAATTAGCCTTTGCTTGTTGATTTAGGATACCAAAAAAATATTATATATATTTTGGCGTTGAAAAAGGACGGTTTATTTTGATCAGCAACACAGCCAAAACATCGCTTGTAATTAACCATGGATGTAAATTGCGCAAAGATTGAGCCGCACAAACTACAGTAGCGATTGTTACATTTGCGTGTTTTCTACGCCACCACAAAAGATGATACTGTTGTAAATTTGCCTTTGCTTGAGATTTGGCTACCAAAAAAAAGTATATATATATTTGGCGTTTGGAAAAAGACGGTTTATGTTTGTCAGCACACCAGCACACAAACAACGCTTTATTTTACCCCTGGGATGTAAATTGCGCAATGAATGAGCGCACAAACTAGTAAGCGTGTTACAATTGCGTGGTTTCTACGCACAACCAACAAGAGATACAGTTTTGTTAATTTGCCTTTGCTTGTGAATTAGGCTACCAAAAAAATTATAAATTTATTTTGGCGTATGAAAAGACGGTTTATTTTGGTCTGCACACCAGCAACACAAAAGCTTAATTAACCCCTGGATGTAATTTGCGCCAAAGAATTCAGCAGCCAAAAATGAAGTGGTATTTGTATTGTAAAAAAACGCTGTTTCTTTAATGAAATCAACAGGAAAACTGGCTTAGATTCCCACTTGGATATTGAATGTTATGCAGCTGCATGTGGACGCCAACTTGGATTTTCAGATCAATACCCCAAAAAATCAGAAATAGCAATTCAGAGAACAGTCTCTGAGTACAAGTGAGACACCCCACAGAAATCGCTGTATAAATAATAAGTTCTTCAGATAGCAGCTATCTACCGCAGCAGACTTCCTTGTCAGTACAGTGAGAGGAGTTGTGGATCCCAGCGGCGCACGCGCTCGGTCTGATATAGTGCGGTGACGTCACAGAATTCCGCCGAGGTCTCTGATTTGGCTTATCTCTGCACATGTCATGCAGAGGCTATGCCCTTCTTCTCCAGATTGCTTTGCCCCCATGTAGCGACCATGTGCGCGCAGCCATTTTATCTAATCTCAAAGCACCTCTTTCGTTCACCCGAAGTACCATAAAGTTCGACTTCGGTCCGAACCGAAGTTTTCCTGAAATTCTAAACGAATTCCACTTCGTTAGAATCAATTCGCCCATCTCTACATCCTATACATTCTATACTTTTCTTATTCACAATGTACATCACAACCAGACATGTGTATATACTTCTTACACAACATATATTCTTAGCCAGATGTTCACTACAAAAACATGCCGATTTACATACAAACAGAAATTTAGTAATTTTTTTTTTACTTGCTCCAAGCAAATAAGCCCTTTTAGCATGTCTTAAGATAACTTATAAACAAAGGCTTATTTGAAAGAGCTGTAGAGATCGCCAGCGCCATCTATTGGGGTAATGTATTTCATTGGTGTGAATGAACACCATGTTGGTGTGTGAGGATTTAATCACCTTTTCCACCTCATGGGATATTTTGCATATAAACAATGGCTTATGGATAAGAGCTGTCTGTAGATGAACTTCACTGACTTGACTTAAATTTACATTGCACCAACAAGGTGCTCATTCTCCCCAATGAGATACATTATTCACACTCGCCTCTCACCCAGCCAGCCAGTAAGTTCTACTTTGCACTGAAGAGAGGTAAATACCTTGAAACAGATGTCTGTAGATGAACTTGACTGACTTGGCTCCAATCCTTGTTTTTGTGAGTCACATATGATTTAAGGATTACTACATCCAATAGATGGCACTAGTGAGCTCTTTAGAACTTTCCCATAACCCTTTGTTTACATGCAAAATACTCAGCAAGATGGAAAAGGCGATTAAATCCTCACACACCAACATGGTGCTCATTCTCCTCAATGAGATACATGACAGCTTTTGAGATAACTTAGGAAAGCAGCCTTGTCTCCCTAACAGGCATGACATCTATGAAGCTCTTCTTCCCATCCTCTCTCTTCCTATGCTTGCACTTGCTGTCAAACTACATTTCTCAGCATGACTTCGTTCGACTAAAAGCTATAACTCACACTGAGTATTCGCAATAAATGAAATTTACACATTAATTAGGAGTATATAAACCACATCCAGTTCTACACTTGTACGGTACTGTATACAAATGAAAAAAAGGAAAATACATTACCAATTATATAAATTACACATTCCTGTTTCAGCCAAGTCTGGAGTCTCAGATAATTGGGAAAGTTCATCGGTGATAAATCTACTTCACAGCCAAAACTTCTTTTCCTTTTTTCACCAGTCAAATTCTACATACATGTCTCAACAGCCATTAATTCAGCTCTCTTCAGCAATGGCAGCCAATTTTCATGTTAACAATAAGATCAGTCAATGGTCGTTATTTCATAGGGTGGATCCCAACCCGGAATATTTACAAATACAGCTGTTGCACAAGACATGTTTTTCTTGAACAAAGGCATTGCAACAGCAAAATAAAAATTGCCAGATTATGCAACACAAATTCCCGGATATAAAATGTCTCTCCAGAGAAACCTGTTTGGGCACCAATAATATTTTGCCAATTCAAATTAGGTTCAGATACTTTTTTAAAGAGAGACAACTCACCATGGTTAAAAAGATGAATAGATACTGTTTAGCAGATATATACAATTACATAAAAAAGTAATTGCAATAGTGTTCTGCTGTAATTTCTGCTATACAAAAGATAGAAGACATCACCGAGTGAATTTCTACAACATCCGAAATAGTAACAACAGTCAGGAAGCTCTTTCAACAGTGTTTGCCAGAGTCTCATTCTAGAAATACCAATAATTCCTACGCCAGGCATCTCTGTGTAGTTCAACTTCTGACAATGCTAAAAAAAAGACCCCACTTTAATAAAATCTTACACCCCAGTAACTACCTCACATAATCTAATTGTTTGTAATCAAACAGTGTTGACATGATTGACAGTCAAACTTGCCATGTCAAAGAAGTCCTGATGTGCTAGCCAGGCATCCAAATCCATCCATATTATCTGTGAAGCACCCAATTCATATTGCCTGGGTGTAATGCCCTTTATCTGGGGAAAGACACAACAGCATCTTAGTAAATTCCAAAAGGAGAGATAGCATAATGAAATTATGACAAAACTACAGATGACACTGAAATAGTAATAACAGGTGAATAATTCTCACATGAAATTCAGAAAACATATTATGGCATATTAAGGCAAAATGGCACATAAGCAATAATCATCTATCGATGTTGCTTTTTTATCATTATGCATTTCCATTCTTTTTGTAACCTTCTTACAGTTTAATGAAATGCCTGTAATTCTTAAGCATTACATATACAACCCCAGTTCCAAAAACATTGGGACATTGTATAGATTGTATTTAGGACAGGGTTAAAAAAAAGGCCTGGAAAGTAAATGAATGAAGATCAATTTCAACTAAACTACATGACTGTGTATAAAAAGAATTTAGAGACTCAGAGTCTCTCAGAAGCAGAAATGGTCATAATTCATCAATCTCTGAAAAACTGTCTAAAAAGGGATGGAACAATTTCAGGAAAATGTTCCTCAATGTAAAATTGCAAAGACTTTAGATATCCCACCATCTACATAGTACATAAAAAGATTTCAGAATATGGATAAATCTATGTGCAGAGGTAACAAGGACAACAGTCAATACTGGATGCTTGTGACTTATGGATGCTCGGGTGGTGCTGCATTAAAAATAGGCAAAAATCAGTTATTCATTGCATTCATTGAATACTTCCACAAGTCATTAACTATGAACACAGTTCATCGTACAAGCCATAAATGCAAGTTAAAGCTCTATCATGCATAGAAGAAACCATATATGAACACAATCTAGAAACATCTCTATATTCTGTGGGCCAAAGGTAATTTAAAATGGACTGAGACAAAATGGAAAACTGTTCAGTGGTCAGAGGAATCAAAATTTTAATTTTTTTGTGGAAACCATGGATGCTAAGTCTGGCAGACTCAAGAAGAACGGGCCATCCAGCTTGTTATCAGCGCACAGTTCAAAAGGCCTCTTATGGTATGGGGTTGCATTAGTGCTTATGGCATGGACAGTTTACACATCTTTAAAGGCACTATCATTACTGAGCAATATATAAAAGATTTAGAAAAACAAATGCTCCCATTCAGACAACATCTTTTTTAGGTAAGGACTTGCATATTTCATTCATCACAGCATGACTTTGAAGATGATGAGTCCAGGTGTTGAACTGGTCGCCTGCAGACCAGACCTTTCACCAGCAGAAAACATTCGCCGCATTTTGAAATGAAAACTTCAGCAAAGCAGACCCAGTACTTTTCCACAGCTGGAATCCCACATCAGACAAGAATAGGACAATATTCTTCTACCGAAACTCCAATTGTTTTTCCCACATCCCAAACACTGACAGACTGTTGTAAAGCAAAGAGAGGATGCTACACAATAGCATATTTGGCCCTGTTCCAACGTTTCTGAGTTGTGTTGCTGCGAAAAGTTTCTAAATGAGTTAATGTTTTGAAATGAAAAAATCTCTAACTTTCAACTTCTGATATCTGTTCTATGTTCTGAATAAGATATAACCATAACAGAGTTCCAAATCATTGCATTCTTGTTTTAATATTTTACACAGCATCTCAGCTTTATTGAAACAGGGTTTGTAGAAATGTGTATACATTCCCAAATAAATTAAACCATCTCCATTTAGGTAAAAAAGTTAGAACTTTCCCAATAAAAAGGGGTTTTCAGGGAATAGGCTATCAATATTTTTTTGTAAAGGTCTACCTTGTGAGACTCCCTTCGATCAGCTGAATGAAAGGGCCACGGGGCTCCAGGGAGTATCAGCAACATGACTGCAAGTAAATAATAATTGGATATTTGCATTTTAAATGAGGAATAAAAGTTATATTTTAACCATATATTTTTACTATTTTTCTGTGACAAAAGCACATTTAATATCAACATAAAATCTAATCTAGTTTTTAAATTTTAGCATTTAAGTATGTTTTCTAGTCATTTCAATGCCAAAGTTGTTAGGTTTTCTATATGTGTCAGAGATAAGACAACTTCTGAATAGATACAGAGCACACACCCATATACACTTAGTAAGGAAGGGGAGGGTTGTGGAGTACAAAGTTGTCATGACTTAATCCTGAATTTGAAGGAAGCTATGGTGTGCTTACCGAGTGTGGTTGTATTTAGACCTCAGGGTCTCAAAAGATAGTAACTGACATCAGAAAGGATCTAATAAGTCTGCAAAGACAAATAACAAAGACTAGATCCAAGGTTTGGCTACTGCTGAAATCCTTGACCCTGGCAAAGAGTAATGGCAAGGGTGTGTTCACACGGTGTAATTACGCCGTGTGATTTGGGAGTCGCGCTAATCAGTGCATACTCCGGAGGTGTGGGGTGGCCAGCAGCTTGCCAGCCCCACAGACATGCATTACTCGTGGTGCGTAATCGGCGCAAGTAATTGACATGTCACTTATCTCCACATGTGTCAAATACGATCGTATTGTACGAGCGGGGAGAGGAGGCGTAATCCATAGTTCTCTATGAGAGCTATGGATTACCGTAATTATGGGGTGCATTTCCCCGCGTATTAAGGGCAGTATGCCACGAAATGTGCCCAAAATAAGCCGTGAGAAAATACCCTAACTATTGGCAAACTGGAAAAATAAAAGCTGGTGAGTCTAGATATAAATGGTTAATCAGAGTGGCTATGATCCAGTAATACAAGCTGTAAGTATAGAATAGCAACAACTGTTTGTACATTCAAAGAATGAGGCCACCACTTTGGCAGCCTATGCTTACTTAAGGTTAGTAACAATTTTTGCAAATACATTTTTCATATGTGTTTACTAGAAGAATAAAAAAAACCTGAATAAAAATAAACAAACACCCACATTCAGTTGTATTTCAAGTATGCTGATTCAGGTTTTGTGCAATGAATTACAGCTCAGAACAAAAACTTGCAATACTCCTGCTATTAAAAAGACAAAGAGTGCTCTTTTCCAGATTGGAAATAATTATGAAATTGTTTAAAAACTTCTGCTGCCACATTATACAAATATGCTGATTGGACCCAGGAGATTGCTGAACAAAGAAAGTAAAACAATCTCTAGACATGAATAGAGATCAGCATTATTCAAATGTGAATGCACTATGGGGTATTTATGGCAACCAGTTCCAGCACAACAGCTGGCTCTATATTGTGCTTGATTTATTCCATGATATTCTCACCTGTGATATTAATGGACTTTTCTTTATAATGCTGAATTATC
>JAODAL010074061.1:0-14508 GCA_025379985.1 Phyllomedusa bahiana
AAATTGCCTCCCTTCTCCAGCAAAAAATTAAAACTTTGTTCCTGCACCTGCATATAAGATTTTATAGCAACGGGTCCATTTTGAAAACCATCAGGTAAACATTAATCAAACTGCCAAGGGGAAAAAAGGGTGTTTTACTGCAAACACCCCAAACCCACATAATACAAGTTTCAAGACAGCTTCACGGGAAAAGAATTAGCAAAGACTAGTGTTTTTTCCCCAACAATCTAAGCATCGCAGACAAACCATCTGTCCTTTTTTCAACAAACCCGCAAAAAAAACAATAGCATGCTGAAATCCAGCTTTTTAAAAGGGTCATCCCCATTAGAAAAAGGGGTTGTCTCACTACATTGTTTCATTTTACCCCATCCCTGTTTTTTTGGGTTTCTTTTTGAATTCGGGGGCGTGTTTACTGTCTTCTCTAGCGCAATAAAACCGGTCTGTAGCTATAGAAAACCAGGCGGCAGACTTTCCAAATTTGTTTGAGAACAAATACCCGTTGGGGTAAGGATGCAAGACCACACTTTTTTACCTTTAACTGACTATAATAGTTTTTTTTTTTATATGTAGATTTCCCTCCATATCTCTCGGAGCACTGGTACCACACCTTGGGGCCCGACCCTTCTGACCGGGGTACTGATGCTGCCACTGCGTCACATATTGTTTACAAACTATATTTTGTGAATATATCATAACTAAAAAAAAACTGGGCATAAAACTTGTGGGGTTGTGACACCCACAATGGTCTAAATTTGTTTTTTAATGGAAAAAGTTTTCATCCCCCCTGAACTGTCCCCACAGACGTAAATGTATTTATTGATATTAATGTGACAGAGCAACACAAATAGAATATTTTAAAGGGAAAGAAAATAACATGTGCTTTTAAAAAAATATTTCTAATTAAAAAAACAAATGTGTGGAAAAAAAAATATTTAAAACCCCCCTGACATACTTTGTGGGACTATTTTTACTCAAGCCTGTTTGGGGGTAACCACCAGCTTTACACATTACGGCCTACATTTTTTCTTTGCAAAATACCCTACTCAGTCAGATTGGTTGGGCGAATGTTTGTAAACCCAAATTTTCAGTCAAAAACAAAGATTTTGCAAGACGGACCAAGCGGCGCTTTGAAACACGCATCGGTGATCTCTCATGTAAACGCCGCTGCATCTTCCTAATAGCGACGTGAAAAAAGTCACTGCAATTTTTTGATCTGCCCTTTGGGGCCGCCTGTCGTCCCCAAAGGATCACAAAGGCTTTAACGGAGAAAACCCGTGGAAACCCTAAGACATTGGGGCTTGCACCAATAAGAAGGGGGACACTGGGAAGGGAAAAGGGGGGTGCAAGCAAATATAAGGAGTCTGTCATTAGAGGCCAGATGGTTCTTCAGTTGTTGTTGTTTATAAAAGGATCCTGTTTTGATTATTCCCAGCATAAAGAGTCAGCTCACACCACCCGGGCCCGGGGAGGGGGGCAGCAAGGCACACATCCACAGAAGTGGAATACCCCCAGAAGTAAAGAGGAGAAGCTCAGAATGGACAGTTGATGAAAAGAATTTAAGGGAGAAGACGGGAAAAAAAAATGACAAGAATTCGCTTGAGTAGTGACACAGAAAGAGAGACAACAGTGGAAGATAGAGAGGTTTAGTGACCCCGTTTATTAACCATTAGGGCATTACTAATTTGCCTCACGGGCCTAGTCCATCCAATATGGCAACATAAAGAGAATGTTTTAAAAAATTGACTTGTAACTTTTGCGTCATAAGGAAATAACACACCGTAAAAGCTGTTAAGACCCCGAAAGTCTTTGCTTTCCTCACTGGCCCACCACACATCCCAACAACACCCCTAGGCCCAATAGCACTATCACGAGGGATTCATATTTGTAAACCTTTTTTCTCTCATACAGATTTTTTAAATAGTGTTTGTAATTAAAAAATATGTTTTTTTCCCTTTTCAGGAGATTTTTTTAGGCCCCAAAACACTTAATCTGCACCGCCCCTATCCAGTGCACCCCTAAACCCACACCTTGTACACCCTACACACCAGTAAAAACCTGTGGAACCATTTTGTTTTCTTTCACAATGAAAATATTTTCTAATTAGCTACATAGAAAAATTGCCTATTTTTTGGAAATAACCAATTTTTGTTAATGATGTTTTTAAAAAAAATTTAAAAACTATAAGTTTATTGTCTTCCAACAGAAGTCCAGCTGTTGCAAAAAGTAAATGGTTACTATATATGCAGGGGGGAAGCGGAGGGGGGACATGAGGAAAACTTGCCAAAAGAGGGAACCACTTTCCTGGGGGAATGTATAGTTTTCCAAAAAATATTACAAAAAAATTTTTTTGCCTGTTTTAATTAACAACTGTCAGCTCCCGTGTAGCACTTGGGGCCACGACCCTTTTGTTAAAGAAGGGACTGAGCAGATCATTGCTGGTCCAGTTCGTAAAGCCGCAATGGGAAACCCCAAACCTGTATCCCTGGGGAAGAAAAGATTTTATTCTTACATATTTTTTCCAACGATTTAAAAATTACATGTTGAATAGTAACATCACTGCATAATTTTTCATGGTGAGAAAAAAAAAAGTAATCACTTATTTATGGCCTTTAAATAGATTCCGGCGGGAAAACCCCTTCAGGAACAGGATGTAGAAAGTTTTCATAGGATGGGGCTAATCGCATCCAAAACAGCGCAAAAACCCTACAAAGTGCAAATCCAAAGCAAAACGTAAGGTTATTGCCTTGGAGTCTGCCACAGATACAAACAGATTTCACTTTTAGAAAAAACCTCACTGTATTTTTTTATATGATTTTACTTGGCCCCAAGACTTTACTTGTTTATTTTATGTTTTTTTTTAGAGTTTTTAAAAAATTTTTTCGGATTATGATTCAAAAAATTTTTAAAAAAATCCCTAACACTTCCCAAAGTATAAACTAAAAATTCACCCATCTTTCCCCTCCCAACAGCCTAATCATTTTAGGGGCAATGCATTTGGGGACCAATATGCCCTTTTACTACTTCCCGCCCCAAAAAAAAACATGGCGGGGATGGAAGCCTTTACAATACTTCCAGCTGCCAATTCACCGAAAGGACAACGATTTCCTGGTACGCAGATTGGGGTGATGAACATTGCGCGACACCGTTTTCTCTTATTTAGATGCCGTTCCTCTTTTCTGGTTTTTTTTAAAAAAGCACGGGGGTGGGGTTTGGGGACCATCCCACGCTTAAACCCACGAGTGTTTTCTAAAATTTGCAACAAAACCCAGCGCTACGTAGGGGGATTGCGATGCCCCTTACTGGCCAGACGTACTCATATGCATATGTCGGGAAAGGTTAACATTATTGTGGTGCCAAAAATTTTTTCACTTTTGATTTTTAATGGATAATAGCGCAGCCAACCACTGCCTCTTAACTGCTGAGACCCAGATTGGGTTCTGCATCATGGATCCATCAATGTGACATCATCATGGGGGAACAAGAGCTCTGACAAAGGGGGTTTTAAACGGTTGTGAAAAGGGAGAGACCCAAATATGGGGTTAATTCTCTATTTAAAAACACAGGGAAGGTGGGGCCACAATAAAGAATGGACCTGAGTAAAGACTCTGTTTTCACGCAACAGGGAAATGGAAACCAAAGAGGTCTCATTCACTTATAAAATTAAGTCTGTTGGGTTCTTTAGTGGGTCTTTTGCTTGACAGTAAAAAATAATAAAAAAACTAACAGAACAAGACTTAAATGGTAATGGTATTGTGCATAGACCGAACAAGGGATATATCATACTGGACTAATGATCAAAGACAGCTGCACAACACCCCTCACTTTGCAGGACCAGCAACCATATGTTGCAAGGGTAGCCCCCTATTTAATGGAACATTTAAACTGCTAAATTTCCCTGGGGGGTGGTGCTACTTGGTAACCAATTTTATAAGATTTCTGGCTTAGCAGCAGGGGTACTGCGATTAGGTTTAAAATAAACAAAAAAAATACAATAAAAAAGGGGCGGTCCTTTTAAATGTATCTGTTCTTAGCCTCTGTATATAGAAAATA
The DNA here is from genome assembly GCA_025379985.1 of Phyllomedusa bahiana. Classification (NCBI taxonomy): domain Eukaryota; kingdom Metazoa; phylum Chordata; class Amphibia; order Anura; family Hylidae; genus Phyllomedusa; species Phyllomedusa bahiana. The sequence continues at coordinate 4,051 of JAODAL010074061.1, forward strand.
AATTAGTGACCCACTTTTCTAAGGTTACCGGTACTGGCAGGACCAGACAACCATCTAATGTGTACAGGGGACTCCCGACTCTCCACCAATGGCAGGTGTCAGAAGGATAGGGGAGTTGGATTTTAACCCCTTAACGACTGCCTGCCATCTTTTGATGCTGGACATTTCAGGTTGTTCTTCTGCAGCAACGTCTTTTGGCGTCGCTGCAGAATAGGGTTTTTTTGCAGCTCCTAGCACTGCAGCTGCGCTAGGGACAGAGCTGTATTTCACAGCTCTGTTCCTGGAGCAGCCTTTGTGAGCGCTGGGAAGCGGAGGAAACCTCCGCTCCCCGGGGCTTAACCCTTTGATTGCCACAGTCAGTAACTGTGACATAATCAAAGGGCATTCCCCTTCTCCATCGAGTGATCAGGACACCCGGTGACCTGATGGAGCCAAGGGTACGTCTCCACAGTCAGCCCTGGGGACCAAGAGTAGCCCCAGTGCTGTCTGTGTAAGAAGCCAGCAATCAGGGCAGTGTGCTCCCCTGACTGCTGCCTGTGTCATACTGACAAAGATTATAATGTATTAGCATATATGAACTTGCTAATACATTACTAAGTGTAAAAAAAAATAATTGTGCAATAGTAATCCCTTCATGGAATAAAAAAATAAAAACTGGAAAAAATTAAAATAAATAATAAAATAAAAAAAAATTATAAAAAAGTTATTGTGCATACATTACACAAAAATAAAAAAAACTATACATATTATGTATCTACATGACTGTAATATCCTGTAGACTTAATCTAATATGTTATTTAGTGTGAAATGTGAAAGGTGTAAAAAATAATTAAACCCTGCCCCACCCCAAAAAAAAATCTGCAGTAATTTATTTGTAAACTTAAACTACTCCCCCAAAAACACAACTTCTCCCACACAAAACAAGCCCCCATACAACGGCGTCACTTAAAGATAAAAAAGTTATGACTGTTGAAACGCAGAGAAGCAAAAACTACAAAATTTAACTGGTCATTAAGTACTTTTCAGTCCTTCAAAAGGGGTAAAGGGGAGCCTGATCATGTTATAAAAGCAGCTTATTTCTCTCTCTTCATTTAGGACTCAAAGCATGTTGAACTGAGTATATGTTTTTTACGAACATCGGGAGACATAGCTTTCAGCCATGGAAATTCTAAATCAGGAGCCCCCCATACATATTAGACATTTGTGGGTCCTGGCGAAATCAGTGGATTCAACTAGTTTTTCCATATTGTGTATGGGGGGGGCCTTTACTATTGCATGAAAGATAACAATTAAAGACATGTAAATGCTTGCCTACTCTCAGTTATCATGGTTTTTCCTTTCAGTTACGATATCGCAATCCTCTTCCTGGCTTCAAGCGCCTCCCTGAACAACTATGTAAAACTGGCTTCACTCCCAGCTGATGGCGCTGTTCTGTCCAATAACTATCCCTGTACCATTACTGGATGGGGAAGAACCAGCAGTAAGTTCCATTCTGGTCTGCTAGTAGTTTTAAGATATTAATTTACTGAATCTACAATTGCCCTCCTCATTCTCCTTCAGAGTTCTGTTAAATTTGCAAATAACCAACTACAATGCAAGCAGTTTTTCAATACAAAATGATTTGTTACAGTTCCTGGGACTATAACATGCAGAACCTTATATTATCGCCAGCCATAGAGTGGTAACTAGGCAGTAATGTATTTCATATCATCCAGTCAATTTGCAGTTTTGTTTTTGCTCTTGAACTCCACCTCTAAAATCATAAAAATCTGTTCAAATTGGTTTCTGCGGAAACATCTAATTTTTCTGTTTAAGGGTGTATTCATACGGTGCATTTGTGGTGCAATTTTTGATGTGTTTTTTTGCTGAAATGTACCACATAAATTACTGTGCATTTCTGCAAAAAATGCACCAAAAAAACGCATCAAAAACACACCATGTGAAAGCAGCCTAAGTCATATATTATCATAACTAGGAGCCAGTAACAGATGAAGCCAATTAACCTAGTCATGTATTTGAAGAGTGTGTGGACCATGGAGTACCCAAATTAGAACATGCAAACAACATGTAGATATTGCTCTACCTTAAAGATTAAATCTGAGAATCTAGTGCTGCATGGCCACTGTTGAGCTATCCAATAGATCACCAACATTAGCTAAGACCATACCTCAAAGTCTTTGTTGCCAGCTATAGTATGTTAGAGTCAAAGATTTTAAAGAAAATTATAATTTTGTATTGTTTCCCTAGCTGGAGGCTCTCTGCCATCTATCCTTCAGGAAGCCCCCCTGCCTGTTGTTGACCACGCCACCTGCTCTACCAGCTCCTACTGGGGTAGCACTGTTCAAACAACCATGGTGTGTGCCGGTGGTAACGGAGTCCAGGCCGGATGTAATGTTAGTTCAGCTATATTCTTATTTTTTTATTTTTGAGTTCTTTTATTTTTTCATTTTTTTAATTCGTGAAGGAAAAGTAAAGAATTTGAATCTGTTTTCTATGGACAATGTAGAAGAGAACATAATAGTGTTTGTACACTTTTGTGCAAATTTTTCTAGAGCCATATGAAAAGGTAAACATACTATGTTAATTTTATTCTATGGGTCAGTATGATCATGGCATTTCCATAATTATAAAGTTTTTTTCATTTCTTTCACTTTTGCGCAGTAAAAATACTTTTTAAATTAAAAAGTTGACAAATCTGAATGAGTGTTTGTTTGTTGCAGGATAACTTCTAGTTTCTATTAGTACCATTTTGTTTTTTTGGAAGAGAATTAGCAAAAAAAATTGATTTTTTGGCATTCTTTTTTTAATTACTGTATTTTTTGGACTATAAGACGCACCGGATTATAAGACGCATTATTGATGAGCGCCTGCTAAGTCGTTTTGGTTCATATATAAGGCACACCGGATTATATGAAACAAAGCTCAGACCGCAAGCCAAACTTTATTCAACACTTTCACAACTCTCAACTTGTAAAGTTGTAACAAAAATCAATACACGTACATATTTCCGTGCCGTATTGCCGCCGCGGATTGCGGCTGCAATACAGTCGGATTTACAATGGCCATATTTTGCGTCGGAATCACCCCATGTAAAGAATTTTACGAGTGGTGCTACCCACATATTTCTTTTGACAAATAGTGCATTCTATGATGTAAATGCAGTGATGGCTGTTACAGTTTATGAACTGTCTAATGCTGTATTTGTGTAATTTTTGAGTATCAGTAAATTCTTGTGTTTTAACGGCCATTTTACAGCAATTACATCGCGGACCTCCACATTTAAAAACTCGTAAAATCAAGACCCGAATAGGTGAAGACATTTACAGCATAAAAAAACAACAAAGTCAAATGTCAGGTGCTGCAAAACATTTCTTGGAAAATCATGACGGCGATTTAGCAAGGTTTAGGTTCTATGCCATAGAACAAATACAACTTCCTTATAGAGGTGGCAATTGGGTTAAAACTATAAGACAAAGAGAGGCATATTGGATTTTAAAACTTGGTACAAGAAGACCTGAAGGATTAAATTATCCTACAGATATGCTCTATATATATTAATCACTATGTTTACTTATAGGTTAGTATTCAGGTTGTATATATTATGTGTTATAAACATGTATTTACATATGTCTTTTTTCTATCTTTTTACATTAATGCATTATACATATTTAGTCAATATATGCATATACTATACATTGTAGGTAATGCAATTATATATGTCTTTCCATTTTGTCAATGCAACAGGTATATCTAATCAATATATGTCATCATGTGATCTAGCCGTGTTAAATGATTGGTCTTAAAGTGTTTTAAATTGATTGCACATACATGGCCATTGTCACAGTGAGCAAGGGCGTTTCACGCCCGAAACGCGTCTGTGTTTCTTCATTTAACCGTAGGGGGTTTGTTGCCAATGTGGATTTTTACTTTTTTGATACAAAATAAAGTCTGTTTTTACTGCTACCTGCTTCCGGATTCTTCAGCAGTAGTCAGTGGCATTCGGTTGCCGTCTTGGATACCCGGACTTCCGTCTTCCTCTTTGATGCCCCCTTGTAGCCAGTGATGCCCCCTGTAGTCAGTGATGCCCCCTTGTCGCCAGTGATGCCCCTCTGTAACTAAATATAAAATAACAAAAAAGTACTCACCTGGTACCGCGCGTCCCGGTCCGGAGCTGCTGAGCGGTGTAAGCGGCATGACGTCATCACGCTGCTTACGCTGCACGCAGCTCCCCAGGGACTCCTCGGCGGCAGAGCTGCCAGCCGAGGAGATCGAGCGTCACAGTGGGCGCGGTGAAAGCTGTGCGCCCCCTGCGACGCTGATACAGGGGAGGAGTCAGGACGGAAACGATCCATCCCGCCTCCTCCCTGCACCTGCAGCTGCTGGCTCTGTTATAAGACAGTCGCGCAGAGTCAGGGGCGATTCTCGGGGTGAGCGGTCGCGGCGCCCCCCTCAGGTGAGCGGAGCCGCGACGCCCCGGGCGATCGCACGCCCCGCCTGCTCCTAGGAACGGCACTGGATAGAAATTTTGTTAGGGGAAAAACTGACTTTCTATTTTTTATCTTGGGATTTTCTTTTTATTTGTCTTTATTAAAGTTTTTTATTATTATTTTTTAGTCCCATTAGGGGACTTAATTAGCAATCATTTAATTGTTCAAATAATACACCACCTTACTTATGCAGTGCATTATATTATAACTGTAAGTGTAACATCCTACTGGATCTGACCTCTGGCAGGGTCTATAAAGCAAATACAGAATTCAGACCTAGAAGCCTTTATTAGGTCACCTGCTACAATGTAAAACCATCAGCAAATTAAGAACACAACGGGACAAGAACAGGAACTGCCTACCTCTAAAACCACTTAGATGCAATGGTCTCTATTCACATAAACAGCTTGGACCTGAGATTTGTCCAATCTTTGCCATTAGAGCAGGGTCCAGGCTGTCAGACACCTAAGCCCCTGCTTCATCCAGCAAATGACACGATACCAGCTCATTTTGTGATTCTTAAGGGGTTAATTTTAATATCAGTGGAGGTTTTTTTAGCAGGAAAAGGAATGCCATCAGTAAATGACCCATTGTTTAACTAATGTTTTCACATTTTTAAAACCTTTTTTGTTCGTGTTTTTATTTAATTTCCCATGTCAATGTTTTTTTAAAAATCCTGAAATCCTGCAGTTTTCACTTTGGCCATTAGGTCTAATAATGGTTTGTTACTTCCTGTACTGTAGAAAAAAAACTGAAGTTTCTTCTTGATCATGTAGAACAGGCATCCTCAAACTGCGGCCCTCTAGCTGTTGGGAAACCACAACTCCCATCATGCATTTATATAATCTATAACAGTGGGAATGATGGGAGTTGTAGTTCCCCAACAGCTGGAGGGCCGCAGTTTGAGGATGCCTGATGTAGAATTACACTGAAAGGTGACACCAATGTGTATAGAGAACACAGGATCCACCAGTCACTATAGGAGATGGTCTCAGCTCCCCTCTCCTCTGCTTTGCACACTGACTTCTTCCTAGGTCAAAGAGCATTCATTGAAAACTAATCCATAGAATTCCAAGGTTCTGCTCCTGTTAACATGGTCATATGTCAATGAAGCTGCTGTAAAGTATCTCTCTAAATACTGTTAAAAGCAGCTCTGGAGAGAGGGCTGCTACCATAATAATATACATACACCAGAATAAAAAAATCTACATTCAGAAAATAAAAACGGCTAAGAAGAAAAAAAATGTATAAGTATCTTGTTTTAATTAGTAAAAAAAAAGAAAAGAAAAAAAAACATAACATTGTCAATAGATTCCCTTTAAGACCCTCACTGATGTTTCAGGTGAATCATGTACATTTTATGGCAGTAGATTATTTTATTTATTGTTTTGTATTGTTTAGTTCCTTTATACTCTATCCAATTGACTAAAGGGCTTCATCTCCCTGATCTATCTTATCAAATGATTTTTTTTTTATCTATAGAATGTAGTTTAGAGTTATCTGTCTCAAAAAAACTACCTTTTTATACGTTTATATCCATCTTTTCTGCTTAGGGAGATTCTGGTGGACCTCTGAATTGTGCAGTCAATGGTGTCTACCAAGTTCATGGTATTGCTAGCTTTGTATCCTCTCTCGGATGCAATGCTTACCTCAAGCCTACTGTGTTCACCAGAGTGTCTGCTTACATCTCTTGGATCAACAGCGTAAGTTCACACTAAAAAAAAATCTATCTGTTTTTGCTAGCAGTTTATTCACCAGACTTCTTATTTTATTACAAATTACTATTATTCATTACCTAGTTTTATATTTAAATTTTGCTATTTTAAGATCATTTTCTAGTGGTTTATACATGTAGTTAATTGATCGAGCAAAGTTCTAGGACTCTGGAGAACAAGTAGATACAACCCTAGCTGGAGCTGAATCTACAATTTTCTTGTATTTTCTCAACACTTTTATTTTAGAGCGTAATATACTAGCAATGTGAAAAAATTCCACAAAGCTTGGTGTTTTAGAAAATACTGTTCTATACGATGGAAACACAGACTACATATGCGTGTGCTCGTATTGTAGCCATCGCATGACAACGAAACCACGCCTGTGGCCTATGGATGCATGTTTTTTTCGGTATAATTGACAAAACCATATACCCATTGGCCAATGCATGCTGGTGTGGCTTCTTTCACATGCAGTGGCCACAATGTGAAATTGTGTTCTATTGATTAGTGGCTGTACTAATTGGCTTGGAATTGTTTTCACGTGAGTGTGTTTGTTTGTTTTTTTATTTCAGAACATCTAAATTGTTAAGACTTGGACGGGTAAAGGAAAGACATATTGCAACATCTGATCAGATTCTTTTAATATTAGATGAATTATCTTTTTATGAAACACTAATAAAATATGTATATATTGTCTCTAGTGTTAGTTTGTTCAATACAGTGGTTTCTTAAATCACATTATTTGTTCTTGGAGGAGCACTATAATTTGAAAATATTATAATTTGCCACTAGTAACTTGCCACTTCCAAATAAGAAAACATCTTCTCATATATAAATGTTCAAAAAAGGTGCTAAGGGTTAATTATGTCCAGAACAGGAGCTATTTTTGGATCCTGTACATTACATATAGCGTACAGTGAAATGGAGATGCCACGGGAACAGCTCTTTCTACCTGAGGTAAATTATAGTACTGTACATGTAGCAATGTACTAAACAGAGAGGGGTTATACTTGGGGAAATACAAGATTTTTCATGACAAAAATCAAAAAAAGCTAAGTTTCTTTAAATATATATGTTTATGTCAGTGCTTTGAGAGTTAGTGTTAGGTCTCCTGTTATACTCCTGGTGGTCTAAAGTGGTTTAACGTTTAACATCTAATATCTCTGGTCATCTACCGTCATAAAAGATTTAACACTGATACAATACACATGAAGGATTTGGGTGATTATGGGTTAATATCTCTAAAGGTCTAGGGCGGTTTAGTTGTTAAGAATTTGGGTCCTTTTCCAGTTATAGCATAAATCCCTCCAAAAGTGAAATCTTAAGAGTTGAGCAATCCCCTTCCACATCATTTCTGGACTTCATTGGGCTTAGATAAATCTATATCTAAAAAACATATCAAATATTTAGGAATTAGACTGGGCAAATCGGCAGACTCCCTCTACTCCCTTAACTATCACCCTTTAATTGATCATATCCTGTCAGATCTGAAGAGGTGGGCATCCCTTCCTCTTTCGCTCATAGGTAGAATACATTAAGTCAATGTGAATAGCTACTCTTAACTTTTGTATCAACTTCAAACATGTCTGGAAAGGTCCCAGGATTTTACTAGCCAAGTTGATACTTCCCAAGGAGAAGGGGGAGTTAAGTTTCCAAACTGTATGGCCTACAACTTGATTTGCCTTTTATAACATGTATTAGATGGGAATATTGGAACCAACTTTTTCTCTAATTGGAAATTGGAAAGGAATTTAGCCAACCCTTGAGACCCATTGGCACTTCTCCATACTCATCTTGCTTCTCTCACCCAACATGTTAAACAGTCAACCGTACTAGGTAACACTATAGTCACTTGGAAGGAAGTTAGGAAGAAACTGGGACAGCCCTTTCTTGTCTCCAAGAGAATGCCTTTTTTGGGCCATCCCAAATTCTCTCAAGGCATTGACAGCTCTATGCTTCTGCTATTTTGGAGGAACAGTTTGGACAGAGCAAAACATTTAGTGTGACATGCATGAATGGGGCTGCAAGAGTATTCTGGGGTCCTTTCAACCCAAAAACTGGCGTAGCCCTGTTCTCTAGATTTATAATCAGGTGCACTTCAAAATTAGGCGCAGTCTTGTTCGCCTGTGGCACTTTGTAATGCTCCTAAGATCTGGAGGCATTCTGGAGGCGTGTCGCACCACAACCATATGATTCTACACATTTATGACAAGAGGACAGAAAAAATAGGCACAAAACATTTAGAACTGGCACACCAAGTTACAAGTAGTCTACCTGAGCCTGAGTGGTTGTTTTGGAGATAGAAAGTGCCTAATCTATGACCCGCAATAGGACAGGTTCATAAATTCAGGCACATTCTACACTACTAATGCACATGATAAAAAGACGCCTGGGCGCCAAAAATCAGACATGTCGCACTTCATACATAAGGAGGAAAAAAGATGGCTGAATGCTATGGAGGTTATGCATAAATATAACCTTCTATCAACATGTACATTTGCAAAAGGACAATTATTTTCCTTCTGACAATCTAAGCTCTGCGGGTTGCAAAAGGAAATGCCCTATACATTATTTGAAAGTTTGCATAAGTGAAGCAAGTCAGGGTCTACTATCTCTAAACTTTACCTCTCCCTCTATGATTGGGCCAGAGCTGACCCTTTCCGACATTGGAATAAGCTCTTAGATTACCCAATTTTCACTCCCCACCTTCTTTCAGGTTGGGCCAAAGTCAAGAAACATGTAGTTAATGAAACATGGTGGGAATCTCATACACAGAGCAATCATGGGCTTTAATATACCCCCTAACGCTAACAACCCTAACAGGCTCATAAAGTGCCCTAAATGCGCCCTTAATTTCTCAGATTTCTGGCATGGAATCTGATTCTGCCCGTCATCTCAATCTTTTTGGCAGGTAATTCTGGCCTACATAAAAGATCATTGGAACCTGTCTCTTGGCTTAGATTCCTCCCTCCTGATCTTCCATGCCCCCAGGCCGCCTGAGTTATCACCACCTGGAGGGGCTCCTGATCCTAGATCACTCAAGGACCTCCCAGGAATTATACACATTATTTTGACTGTTGCAAAGAGGTGCCTTCTGAGAAATTGGTTATCCTCAACTACCGACTTTAGATACTATCATCACCTAATTGAAGCAATATTTACATGCCGATAAAATATATTCAGAGCTCTCTCTCACCACAAGAACCAAAAGTTTGTTTACACAATGGAAGGTTTTTATTCTGACATTTCATGAGAGACGAAATTTATTAAACTGTTTTGTCACAACTCGTGGTACCAGCTGCAGGCACTAAATGGTTACCTGTGTGGTCTTCAGATCTAGATACAATTGGTATTCAGATCCAGATACAATTTCTCTCCCCATCTCTCATCCTTATGATATCAATAACTTAATTGTCCCTTTTCTCTGATTGATGGCTCACCAAAACATAAAATTTCACTTACTTACCCTCGCTCCTCTTCTCTTTCTCTTCTCCTCCTTTTCCTGGGGCTACTAATTATTTACTTTTTACAAACTACACATTATATATTTCATGGTACTATATGTTATATAGTAACCATATTATTATATTGTGTTTTTACTATTCAATACTATATTATTTGTTTGACACAACTTTATGCGAAACATGGGTCTTACTAAGTAGTCAAATAAATGTTTCCTGCAGGTTTCACTACAGGGGGGTTATCTCTGTTTCTAGTTTTATTAGTTTATTGGTTTATATGATTTGCATGATAAGGTATAATTTTCAATCTGCAGATGCATGTCGTTACTGGCAACATTTTCTGGAACTGTCACCTGAATTTCTCTTGGCAATCTTTATCTACATTAGACATATGTTATTTATTTTACACTATGTATAAATCATGCTCCATTGTACATTTTTGTTTATTGTTTTATTGAAAATCCAATAAAAATTTTCTTAAAAAAAAAATTCTCCTACTCCAGTGGCCTAGGACTGGGCCACTAAATACCACAGATCAAGTAAGGGACTAAGTTGTTATCACTCTGCTCTCACCCAATTCCTCTTAAAATAGAATCGACTCCCCCATGTGATCTCATTATTTGATCTAAGGGCTACAAAGAGGCTGACAAAAGCTTTGGAAATCCTCTGAGTGACCAAGTCTGACAAAGGAAAGGGGAGGTGAAGGAGAGCGGGACTCTGCCATTAACATTTGTATAACTCACCATATAGACTTTCCTTTTTACTGCTGTCTTGATAACCAAAACACCCTTTTAT
>JAODAL010074062.1:0-14508 GCA_025379985.1 Phyllomedusa bahiana
AAAAAAAAAATAAAAATAAAAGTATACTGGTAATGAGAATGGAAAAATGAGGAAAACAGGGAAATAAGGGGTGAGGGAGGGGGGTAGAGGAAAGGTAATGTTACCCACAGAAGATGGTAGTTCATTATCTTGTCTGTAGGAAGAAGATAGGTACAACATAAGTACAATTTTAATAAATACACTGTTAGTATGGGTAAAAAGTATGTAAAACAGTGTACAAAACAGCAGTATACAAGAAAATCAATTAATGTTTACAGAAAAAGATCAAAGTAAAACATTTTCCATGTAGGATACAGTAATGTACATGTTTACAGACCATATTCGCAGTTTAAACCCTGAGGTTTGAGGGTTTGCAAAGTGTGTATCCAATACCTTTCCCATTGAAACAATAGAGAGCTACGATTGCTCCCTCTACGTGGTGGTACGACATAGCCAATGACTTGAAAACAAAGTTGAGAAATGTGGTGGTTCATGCGTTCGAAGTGAGCTGGAATGGGCAACATTAATTCTTTGCAACGGATGGTGGATTAATGCTTTGATATGCGGTCTTTAACTGGTTGAGAAGTTTGTCCAACATATGCAAGGCCACACGGGCATTTCAGGAGATAAAACCACGTAGTTTGATTTGCAGGTGAAGAAGCCTTTAATTGAGATTTCAATCTTCAGAAAGAGTATTTACGGCACTCACCCAACTTCTTCTGCAAAAATCCTTTTATTGGAACATAAAATCAGGGAATAGGCACACTTCACAAACACAGCCAACAGCCGTTTCACGCCCCTCCGACGCTTTCTCAAGGCATGACCCTTGCCTTGAGAAAGCGTCGGGGGACGTGAAACGGCTGTTTGGCTGTGTTTGTGAAATGTGCCGATTCCCGATTTATGTTCCAATAAAAGGGTTTTTGCAGAAGAAGTTGGTGAGTGCCGTAAATACTCTTTCTGAAGATTGAAATTTCAATTGTGCTACTTTCTTTTTTACTGAGCACCCGTCTGCATAAATGGACACGTTCTATACATTATATAGGACTACAGAGACGTATACCGGTGCCACCTCGTTTTCTCTTTTGAATGGGCCTTTAATTGAGAACTTTTTACCACTGTGAGGGTGTGTAAAATCTCCCCCCTTCAGACAGAAGAACACGGGGCACTTTAAAGGGCATGGGAAAATGCCTCTGCGTTGTGTAGAAAGAAAAGTTTTAAAAGGAAAATAGAAAGGGAACCCAATGCTCTGCACAAGTTTGTCACAAAAGGTTTTGTTACGTTTAAACATTGGGGGGGTGGGTTTTTAAAATTCCGGGATGGAAGGGTAGGACTGGTGAGAAGGGACCAGGCTTCGCTATTTGGTTGCCCTTTAAGAGCAAAGGTGTTTTTTAATAATAAAAGGGCCATGTTCCCCGTGGGGTGGGGGAGGGTGGGGGCGGGGGTTTCCCATTTTGTAAAAGACTTTGTGGGGAACCCCCGGGGGGGAAACCCGGGTCCCATGTCTTATGTCTTTTTTTCGTTTTTCAGGTGTTCAAAATACGTTATTGGCAAATTGTGACAATGGTAAAGTCTTTTTTTTGGGGAGGGCAACTTGTAAAAATGAAGAAGCCTGTTTTGTCAGTGGTTTAGTAAAAAGGTCAGTTGTCAGAAAACCTTTGAATCATCAGAAAGTGGTGTCAAAAAATTGATGATCCTTGCTATTAAAAGGTTAAACTGGAGGGGGGGGAGACACTATTGATGGCATGTGGAAGGTCTTAGGATTTCAAGTGATCCTTCCCCCAAATACAGAAATTTCACTATGTATCCCGCCATATCGGGTACAGTTGAGGACGGGGGGTTTGGTAACATGATGTCCTCAAAAAAGGACATGAAAAGTTTCATTCGGGGGCACCAGTTGCTTTTCCCCCGCTGAGCATAAAAATTGCTCCAAAAAGAAAAAAATTGTTAGGGGGGATAGAGAAAAAAAGAAAAAAAAAGACATAAGTTTTTTTTAAAAGGGCCAAATTTTTTTTGTAAGAAATTACTCATGGCAAAATACCCTTATCAGAAATGAAGTATACAAGCGGTAACAAAACCCCTAACCCAAAAAACTCGGGGGTGAACTGGTATAATGATGGATTTTAGCAAAAGTCAAAAGCATCAGAAAAAAGAACGGGTGGGAAAATACAAAGGATGAGAATTTTCTCACGGAAAAACTGAAAAGTGGGATAAAATAGAGTCATTTTACGCAACAATGGGTCGCCGGAGGATTTCAAACTTTGTGAATTTTTGGGAAGGATGAAAAAACGGGTAACTGGGATGTTTTTTAAGAAATTGTGCATCTTAAACAATAGCTGTAAAAATAAAGGGGGTTTTTAATGGTTTTCCTCCAATGCGGGGTCGGGTGTTTAAAAAAGGGTTTTTTTAAGGGTACTGGGTTAAGGTCTGACAACTGGCGGTTTTACTCCAAAGGCAGGGACCTTGCCATGATACTAAGCCCCTCCCTTTTTCCCAGGGTTTTTAAAAATGTTTTAGCCATTTGTAATTTTTTAAGACTTGTTTTTCTTCTGGGTTAGGGTGGAACAAAGTTTTATAGTGCCATTTACAAAGGCCCGTAAATTTGGCCATTCTTGTTCTACAAGATCTAAAGGCACTGGGTGAATCTTTTGGGAGGGTTTTAGTTACTTTGACCCAAGTTGAGGTCAGAAATGGAAATGCAGGTTTTGTACTCGCAGGGTCTTGTGTAGGCATGAAAGGGGTAGTCGAGAAGTGTGTTTTGAGGGGAATTTTCTTAAAATTTTTTGTAAGTTTTCCCCTTCATGTGAAAGTACGAATTAAAGTGGGACAGAATGAAGTCCTTTGCTGAGAACTGTCATTTTTAAGGGATTCAAAATAATGAGGAATAAATACACAAATTTTGGCTCACCTTGACCTGTCTGAACCCCGTGGGGTAGGGCTTTGCCCCCCCTTCGTACTGGCTTATGGGGGGGCACCTGCGGGCCCCAGAGTCGGCGTTGTCCAATAAATTTCTCTACGGGGGAAAAAGATACGTCGCTGTCAGAAATTAAGAAAGAGGTTGGTGAAAAGTACGGTTAGGAAATTTTTAGGTCTATTTAGGGTCGTTCTTTCCCCTTTTAGATACGATCATTCGAGTAGCCTCTGCGTCCCTCAAAACTTGGATATTTTCTTTTTCTCATTTTTGCTGCGAAATTCGGAAATGGTTTTGTCCACTTTCTCTTTAATACTTTACCATTCTTCCGTGGAGATTGTAGAAGACAGTTGCTTTCCAATGGATGCAATCCTGGTTGCAGATTCGGCAAGTTTGGTCTGGAGAGTTTCTATAGTAAGCAGTATAATATGAAAGGAGCATTTATTCAGAATGTTCCGAAATTTAGTACAGTATTCACTGTCCCCACTAAAAATTGTGGGACGGAGATGATTCCTCAACCCTCTCGGGATCCTCTGTACCTTGAAATATTCAGTAACGGTTACAGAGTGGAGTTCATATGCTGTATATTTATGTAACTCTTTTTCATAATCATGTGACTTAAGTTCAGCTGGGGGAATATGAAGAAACTGGTGAGAACTACAAGATCTTGCAATTATTCTGTCAGGGCTAAGCTGTGCTCAGACTGCAGACAGGCTGCAACAGCTGATGTGCGCTCCCTCCCTGATACACTTGCTGCTGACAGCTCTGTGAGTGACAGACGCCCAGCCACTCCTGACAGGGGGCGAGTGCACCAGCCAATGGGAGGACCCGGAGGCCGCTCCAATCAGCTGCAGGGGCGGTATCCAGGAATCCCATTTAAACTCCCTGAAAGCTGACTGCTGCGCCTGTGATATTCCTGGCTACCTCGTGTACTTGTTCGGTTTATTGTGTTTTGCTTATCTGTGTACCTGACCTCGGCCTGTTCTCCTGACTCCGGCTTGTCTCCTGATTTTGTGCTTTGCTTCCGTTTGGCTTTTGACCTCGGCTTGTTTACGTTTATTCCTCTGGTTCTGATTTGTGGCTTTGGCGTTCCTATTTGATATTGACCTGGACTGTTTGACTATTCTTGCTTCTCACGGCCCCAGCACTTTAGCAGCGCAGGGACTGTCGCCCAGTTGCCGTCTGCCACCTAGGGCAGCACGTCAAGTAGGCAGGGACAGTGGGCTGGGTTCCAGTTAGGGCTCACTGCACCTCCCTTGACGTGACATATTCTCTCTGCCTCTTGTTCAGTATAGGCAAAGACGTTAGACGTCATTGGGCAGGAGTACTTAAGGGTAATTAATGGGTGCGATAACCAATACAGCAATCTAGCAAGATAAAGGGTAATGCACACCTATGTGGTGGGTGCTCAGTGGTAAGGTCAAAAATTGACTAGTTTACAAATAGTAGTAGAAAACCATGGCACACCAATTTTGGTATTATACAAATAATGGAGTATTTTATTTCTCACAAAATATATAGTCAGAAGCTGCTTACAAGGAACATTCTGTATAACATTCTGCCACTGATGTTTGTTAGAGAGGTCTCTGAAGGGTTGTGAGAAGTCTATGTACAAGTGTATGGTAGATAGTGCACTCACTATATTAATCCCCTTCCAATGCATGTGGAGGTAAAGTAGAAGGATGCAGGTATTTATTCACTGTACCTTGAGATAACACACAGGATAAATAAATGCTTTGAAAATGAATTCTCCTCTCAGCTCTATGCAAACATGTGTAGACAAGATGGACTCACGGCTACAATAAGGCAGGACAGGATATGACTTCACAGAAAAGGAGGAGTAACGTAAGAGTAAATGAATATGGAAAATACATATCCAACATAACCATTACAAACAGTGACCACAAGGTGGCAGCATAACATGTCAAACATTGCATATAATAAACATACATGAATTCACATGTAATATGAATGGGCGACAACTGGAATATATAGTTGGGACAGCACATAAAGCCAAACCCATTATTATCTGCACCATGTCGAGCAGTGTGCAGAAGGAGTCTTAAGCCCATGATATATGTGTCTGTGAAATGCTGCACCAAAAAAGCACCACTATTTGGCACATTTTAAGATACTTTTCTGGTACAACCAAGGACCATTGAGCCTTAGTTATTAAGCAGGCCCTCCTGCATGAGAGCAGCCCATCAACAACAGGTGTGATGATACCAGGTAGTCAGATCTTGGTTTAGAACTAAACTCATTGTCATTTATCATTTCGCTTCTCTGTCACCAGAAGCTTTTCCGATCTTTCTTTCATTACCTAGCTGCAAATATTCAATTAAATTTTGATAATGACAGCATGTTGACATGGTTAAACACACACACAAACTAGAGAAATAGCTTTGAAGTGTTCACAGCTGAGCCCAGGAATTGCAGTCAGGCTTGTCAGACCTAGAATATCTTTACATATCAACAATGTTACACAAGCCATGGGGAATACTATCATTTTTCACAATAAATGTTGAAGAAGGCAAGTGGGAAAGAGCTAGCAGAAGCTGCAATCTTTAAACATGAATAAATTAACAAAAGACATAGTAGTAAAGTGTACTCCAAAAGTGACAGCAGCATAGAGCAGATGCTCCAAGGCAGCAGAGTCCAAATGTAGGATTAGGCCTCTTGGCACGTAAGAATGAAAGTGGGCCTTGAGGGGTAATTTTAAACATTTTGAAAAGATGGAGACCTGACAATATTAAAAGAGAAATTCATATAAAACTTAATTGGTTTATATTCAATCTGTACCTTTATTCAACATTAATATCTTTATACAAAAATAACTTTTTAATTCAACATCAATGGGACCTGATAGGTGCTGAATTATAAGATATTTTGGATTATTGGGCAGTAATAGGAAAGTATAAAAAAAACTAGGTAATGTGCAGAAGGTTTTGTCCAGACTGTTTCAAATCAAATCAGGAAATATAAGTCAACCTTGATATCTCATGGAGCT
Organism: Phyllomedusa bahiana; assembly: GCA_025379985.1. Classification (NCBI taxonomy): domain Eukaryota; kingdom Metazoa; phylum Chordata; class Amphibia; order Anura; family Hylidae; genus Phyllomedusa; species Phyllomedusa bahiana. Next base: position 5,895 of record JAODAL010074062.1, read on the forward strand.
ACATTCTGGTTTTCTGGTCTTCTTAAAACCTACATCTTTACACCAACATGTTCCTTGTTAGTGCTTACTAGTGTTGTACTTTGGATTTGGGTCAAATACAACCTAAATCTGAGTGCTTCAGATCAGCCCAAATCGATTGTCCAAAACGAGACATGATTTACCTTAGCTGTATCTCTAACCCTAAGTTAGGAGTAGGGTTATTTAAAGGGTTTTAGCAGATTGATTTACCCGTGCAGTGGCCACACCTCAAGTGTAGATTACTTTAATTTCCTTTACTATAGGTCTAATGTTATGGTAGCTGGAAGTCACCTTGGATGTTGCAACTTACATCACTTTAGTTACCATAACATTGGATCTCTGCTGAGGTAACAGAAAATGACATTGGATAGGACAGTGGACCGAAAGTTAACCTCCTAAAACTCCTAAAATAACTCTAACCCTAAAATTTTCTGCATGGACTTTTCCATGGAAAATCTGTGGAGCATTACATTGTCAGCCATGTGGATGGAATTTTCCAAATCTCATGCACACTTGGTGGAAATTATGCATCTGGAAATTGACTTGCGGTGTGGTTTTTAAATTCAAAACGTGTCAAATTTTATTGCTGATTTATCACAGATTTTACCACATTGAACTGAACTGAATACAATCCACCCTAACACTGCACCAAAATCCATGATCCATAGAAGATTGTTACATGCAGATTTACCTTTGGATCTGCTGTAGAAAATTTCAACAGAATATCTGTCCTGTGTGAATGCATTCTTGCAATTATGTTTAAAGATAAGGTAAGAGAAAAATGTTGGTTTGAGACATTCAGATCCCACATTTTTCCACCTGTCTCTCTGTTAAACCAAACTGAGACTGATTCGAGCAACACTTCTGCTTATCTTCTGCATCAGTCACCAGTGTAACTGCCCCTCCAGTGTCCAACATTAGTGCAGCGTGTCTTGGACAGATAAAAACAAGTTCACTTTGTGAAGGAATAGTCATGCCCCCTTAACAAGTGCTATCAATGCATTTCTGTGGTTATATAAGAGGAGGAAGGTCCTGACAGGGCTCTACCTAAATATTGAATGGAACTACACATTAACACAAAATTCTACATCTTCTATTGTGCTTAGAGGAATTTCCTGTTTAACGTTGCTCAGGCTTCTGCTTATTATCCTCCACATCTACAATTTAGTCTATGATCACAGTTTCCATAACACTAGGTATGTTCTGTGGTTATATCTATAGAACCAGAGAACACTGAAAACTAAACTTCTTATATTCAAAGTTTAGAGATCATAACAATCTTTGGAACAACATAAGTCAAATTTAAAGAAGGTTAAAGTGTTTTTATTGTTAAAAGTAGCTGAAATAACCCCAAAATTCAAGAACAAGAAGCAATGGTCATAGAGTTAGTTCTATAATTTACGTAATTTTTGCCTGTAATAATTGGAAGCTTGTGTTTGACTTTCTTCTTTTAATAAACTATTTGTTTCTAATTATGTTCAGCATAAATTGCTAATTATCACTTCCCGCTTGTATTTTCTAATTATGAATATCTTATATTCATTTGCACTCAGCTCTATGATCTGTGCTGAGCTTTCAGCTTTTAATCGTATTGATTTATTTCTTGTGGAGAGGGGTCTGCAAAGCTTCCACAGAAAGATTTCTTTGTTTGGTTGGATACTAAATTTATATTATAGATAATGTACAATTACTGTAAATATAACATTTCCTTTGTGTCATTATCAGTCTCAAACCTGATGTTTAGCTTTCTGAATGGAACATCCATATTTACATAGACTATTAGGTTCTGTTTATGGGTCCATCTTATTATCTTCTGAGCAGCACTGTTACCTTATAATGTATGAATATAATTACCTCAACAATAGCAGCAGAAGTACCTTGGAATCAACTTGACCATCAAGACCTGCAAGCTTGCTTATAGTAGTTATCCAGGATGAGAAGATCATGGCTGCTTTCTTTCAAAACCATTGTCTATATGTCCATGGGTTGTATCTTTTGTTGCAGCTCGGCTCCATGAGGTTAATGGGGTTGAAGTCAATGCTATTTACAACTTGTGGATTAGAACAACACTGTTTTTGAAAGAAATCAGCCATTTTTTTAATAATCCTTGAAACCCCTTCAAGTTGCAAAAAAGACTTTTGTCCAGTTCCTCATTAATGCGGAAAAAAAGATACAATACATATCCCTGGCTAACTGTTGCCCTGCCATTTCACTCTCTCCTTCTTATTTGAGCCCATGTTAGGTGGTTGTTATGCAACCACTCCAAACAACTTTCTGGGAAGCTTGTAGTTACAGCTAGCCACTACAAAGATCTTTCAGGTGCCAAGGCACAGAATATTTTGCATATCCTTCGAGACTGTAGCTAAGAATCTGCTAGTATTCTGTTCCAGTGATCTATTATCTTTAATGAATCTAGATGTGTTCTGATTCGTCCTGTTCTATTGATTAAATCTAGTAATCTGTTAAATTTGCTTACCCAGTTATTTCGAGACCTTAGTTTTCTTGGTGTTTCTGGCTGAAGATGCTCTGTGTCAGTTGTCATGATTATTTATTCCCATGTTCTGTTGGTGCCAGTTTGTTCATATTAGGATCAGCTGTAGCGTAGGGACATTGATTAAGGATATATTAGAGACACAATAGGAAAAGGAGGTCTGGTGTCAGGGACAGCAGTGGGACTATGCATAGGGAAATATTTAGGGACAATAAGTTATGGTAAGTTATCTTTTCCATAGATTTGCTTTCAGATTGAAGCCTTTATATTGTAACCTTTACCCATCTCCCTGTCATCACCTCCCTGGTGTCCTGCAGCTCCAAGCCCTAATGTTGAGACCCATTATTTTGTGTTTGATATATGCTTTGTAAAAATTTTGCTACTGCTAGGTTGGCTATCATTCCTTACAACTTTCATCCTTTGCCAGCGACGTCTTTATACTTTTGTCATGAGAGGAGCATCTAGCCGCTTTACAATTACTATCTCTTTTGGTACAGCATTCATTGTTCAACATATTCTTTTGTGAATGGATGTCTCAACAGCCTTTTCTCTTTCACTTAATAGAAATGTCCATTGCCCCTTTGTACGGTTCTTGGAATAAACAAAATGTGTGCCAGATCTTTATGCTTACCTTACATATATGTATAGAAATATATTACAGATTATATATATATATTCTCTAAAAGGGGCAACATTACATTTGAATTGCAGGTTTTGTTATGCACACTAAAATAGTTTTTGCTCTTGCAGCTACAGCTTGACATTGGGTAAGGCTGCTTAGCATAATTAGAACAAGTATACCCCAGTGCTTCTCTTTTTTTGTTATCCCCAGTTGGATGTTATTTAATGTATGTACTTTCAGTAATACTGGGATTTGGATTACTTTACACATTACACATCAACATTAGATTTCATGAAGGAAAACTCTTCTAGCAATTTTTATGAAGTGGTTCTTCGTTTGAAGGATTTATGAAAGATGATCTGTTGGCATTGTTCATATGGAAGCATTCTGCTGTTGGGAGCATGTGTTAGGCACTGTTGCTAGAAGAAATTTGGATTCTGTTGTATGACCCATACTTATGGCTGGGACTGACATTGAAAAAACCTCCAAGAAATAGTTATAAAAACATGTACATGCTAAAGCTGTTTTCGTAACATAATGTTTTATGATCTAATAGTTAGAATATGTTATAAAACATGTGTTAGTCGAGTTCTGTCTGTAAAGAACCAATCCTATGAAAGGGTAGACTTTTTTCTTTAGGAGCTTCAACTTATTGGCTCCTGTAACACAAGCGTTTTCTCAACAAACCACTTAAAACTGTTTATTTTAAAGAGCTGAGTTCCAGTTGTCAGGCTCCAGCTCATCAATGTTACACATTTCACTCTATCCATAAATCATAGCAAGACATTTTAGTATAAATTTAAAATGTCTTTAAGTTTAAAGGTTTTGAAGCTAGGGCAGTATGTGAGGGAAATATATTCAAATTTTCTACCTTATTTCTTTCCTGCCAACCTATCAAAAGAGACATCATCTCCATTTAGTCATGGTTCCTATCGCTGGCTGGACCATTTCTCTTTCACCAGAAATTTAATGAGGAATGCTCCAAGTGAGACGGAAATGTTCTTCTAATCTGGATGTTTTGAAATTCCTACTGTGTATCTGTAATTTTGGAGACATATCAAATATTTATGTAAAATAAATCTTTGTAACTTTACAAGCATTATAACCGTGTGCAGTGGATTACTCTTTACTATCAGAAGAGACTGGCTGCTTAATGACAGCTTGTTACATGTGCACCATTCACAGGCAAAAACAGTACCCTGCAGTCTGGTGATAGGTTTTCAGAACAACTTTTTGGAAGGTCCTCATTTGTACAGGGAACAACACCATTATGGCAGTATATTGGAAATTGATATTTATTTGCAATCTTAACCAGTTTCAGACCAGGATATTTTCTTCCATTAACCCCTTAACTCTCAGGCCTGAAAAGTAGTTAAAGGAGTTGTCTCACTACAGGCTTTCAGCCTACCTCAGTGTGTCTGGCATGATAGGATTTTTTAATTCAGGGGCGGGCTTCTTGTCTGCCTCTTCTCCTCCCCCGTCCCCCCTCCCCTCAGCACACAGACAGCTCTTCTCCTCCTCCTCCAGTAACTTCTATACAGCATGGGGAAGGCGAGGGGGTTTGCTGCCAGGGTTAACCCTGTGTGTGCCTGCCTAGGTCTGCTGCTGGCTACTCACTGCTGGATCAGCTGCACTGTGCGGCTGCTGTGGCCGAGCTCTTGCTGCTCCTCTCCACAGAGTCAGGAGACAGCAGGGAGAGGGCTGATCTATGAGTGGCTATGGAGCCAGAGGTCTGTGAAGCTGTGTATGCTAATAGCAGAGCAGGGTGGGATGTAAAGTTTCCTATACCCCCTGCTTAGTATACAAATTTCCACGGACATCTCAAGCAACAACAAACAAACCCTGTCAGAACAGACACAGGGCAGCTGTGAAGTGAGTTACTATAATCACGATATGTAACTAATACAGCAGAGCAGGGAGGGATATGAACCGTTCACATGATCCCCTGATCTGTTCTATTAGTATAGTCAAAGCTCCACAGACACATGGTGATTAAAGTAACACACTTCACTGTTGTCACATCCTACTGACCACAGATCAGCTTCACCTCTGCTCTCCTCATCTGTGTAGAGAGCAGGAGGGAGCAGGCACACACAGGGGTAATCCAGGCAGCACAGCTACACAGACACAGATCCCTCCCCCTCCCCTATGGAAGCATCACAAGTGGCCTCCTATTGTGCGGGAGGGGCTCTGTGCTCAGACCTGTATTGAGAAGCTGAGGAGTCACCAGCACTGACAGCCAGTGAGATAAAAAACAACAGGTCAATGGCTATAGTGATTTGAGGAGCTGATGCACTCCTACTACCAGGGATAACTCAAAATCAGTAGGATATTTGTAATGAACATATATTGCAAAGCTGCTTGTTTTTTAAAGATCTTTTAAATAAAACCCCATCATTGTAGCGAGACAACCCCTTTAATGACCAGAACGTTTTTTTAGTTTTTGCCTCCTTGCGTTTCAACTGTAGTAACTTTTTTTATTTTTTTCGATGACACAGTTGGATGAGGTCTTTTTATTCTAGACAAGTTGTACTTTATGGGGGAATAGTTTAAGTTCACTTATAAATAATTGTAGATTTTTTATTTTTAATTCTTATGTTTTTTTACATTTTTTTTACACTGTTCATATTTCACAGGTAATAACTAGTGTTGAGCGATTTTTATCGACAAAGTCGAAATCGGCAAGGTTTTTATGGTGATCGAAATTTCCAGATCATGCGATAATTAAGGTTAAAATCTGTGCATCATCTATTAAGATCGCGCCTTTTTCGGCGCTTCCTGTAATTTTTGGGGGCCAAAAAATTTGAGATTACAGAATAGAGCAGGGTGAGATGTGTGTGCGACGTCATGCTGGGATGTGAATGGTTGCGATTGGTTTGGAAAAATCACATGACCTAGTTTTACATAGAACAGCTTTTCCCTTTTCAGCCTCAGTGACTCTCAGCGTCTCATAGGGATGGACCTGCGCTCTGCCTGTGGCCAAACAGCTCAGTAAAATTTTAGTCAATTTCTGCACAGAAAAAACCTCTACTATTAGCTGTTATCCTTCCAATTTAGTTAGATTATATTTGAACATTTTATGTAGTTAGCTAGAGAATTTTAAAGCAGCATCTACCGCTGTAAATTCACGGCGGTGGGGGCGGGGGAGGGCCCCCCCGCGCGAACACAGACAAGCTCTATCTATAAAAAACACTGGATAAAGTTCATTCCATTGTAGTGGAATATCTTTATTATTAACAGTTTGCTATTGAAATATTTCCTGGATATTGGGGGCCTGAACTTATATTGGATAAACATCATTTCTAGTAACTGCAGGTCTCTTTGTTAGATGCAAACTCCCTTTTATTATCAGTATACATTTCAGATAGGTTTTCAATTTTACCCATTTCACCTGTGCTGTTGATATATCCACCTTGCACTTAAATTACAATCCAGCAATCTTGTAGTCAGCACATGATCTTTTTTGACAAAAATACTGTGTATTGTACGAAAACATCACAGTTTCGTGTTTTTGACTTTTGCGCACCCAGCACTGTTCATTGACGCAGCATTTACGTAAATCTTAAAACAGCAATTCTATATTCACCACAGGTGAATTGAAAGGTGCAAAAAATACAGTTTATTATATAAAAACATAACAGTTACGTGTTGTTTAAATTTTGAGCACCAATAAAGGTTCATTGACGAAGCATCTAAGTAAATATTAAAACAGCAATTGTATATTCACCACAGGTGAATTGAAAAGGTGCAAAAAATAGAGTTTATTATATCAAAACATAACAGTTACGTGTTTTTTGACTTTTGCGCACCCAGCACTGTTCACTGACGCAGCATCTACGTAAATCTTAAAACAGCAATTCTATATTCACCACAGGTGAATTGAAAGGTGCAAAAAATACCGTTTATTATATCAAAACATAACAGTTACGTGTTTTTTTACTTTTGCGCACCCAGCACTGTTCATTGATGCAGCATCTACGTAAATCTTAAAACAGCAATTCTATATTCACCAAAGGTGAATTGAAAGGTGCAAAAAATACCGTTTATTATATCAAAACATAACAGTTACGTGTTTTTTGACTTGTGCGCACCCAGCACTGTTCATTGACGCAGCATCTACGTAAATCTTAAAACAGCAATTCTATATTCACCACAGGTGAATTGAAAGGTGAAAAACATAACAGTTACGTGTTTTTTGACTTTTGCGCACCCAGCACTGTTCATTGACACAGCATCTACGTAAATCTTAAAACAGCAATTCTATATTCACCACAGGTGAATTGAAAGGTGCAAAAAATACCGTTTATTATATCAAAACATAACAGTTACGTGTTTTTTGACTTTTGCACACCCAGCACTGTTCATTGACGCAGCATCTACGTAAATCTTAAAACAGCAATTCTATATTCACCACAGGTGAATTGAAAGTAGCAAAAAATACCGTTTATTATACCAAAACGTAACAGAAACGTGTTTTTGGACTTTTCCTATCAATTTGTTGATAACACCTTGCAGTTAAATTAAAACCAGCAATTTTTTTGATTAGGGGTTTTTTAGAATACTGGATTTGCCGTCTTTAATAAGAGACTTTCCAAAACTTTTTCCATACCTTCTCAAATTTTTTATATTCTGAACATGGAGCGAAATGCAGTGGTAACGAAAAAAAGGGGGGGGTAGCCATGGAAAAGGGGTACAGAAAAGGGTGCCCCCCTTCCAGGGCTGGCGACAACACATGCCACGGACGTCGTTGCAGGACCTCAGGCCCCCCTCGCGGGGGTCGGCCCTGTGAAACTAATAACGAACTGCCCCAAAATCTTCTTCAGTGGTTAATGCAACCTGCATCGCATTCTTCCTCCCGTCCTCGCAGTCAGGGCCACAAATGTCGTCATCAGCATCATCAGCACCCCGTCCAACATAAGCAGCCCAAATGTAAACTCGGTACACACCACTGGGGATAAAACCTTGTCTGAAGACCTCTTTGATGAAGAAGTCCGCGATATGTTCCCCCACCACGGCAGCGCAAACCCCGCTCCTCCTTATCCCGTCAAAAAGGCCAGGACCTCTCAAGCCTGGGGGCCTTTTTGACAAACCTTGATTCACCCAGCATGTCATATGCCACCTTTTCCTAAACGCAAAGTAGAGGCAAAACCTTTTAAATGGGTTTAAACCCCCACCAACTGTCAGCACAGCACAATGCAAGTTGAAAAGAGGGAACACTTTGGCCAAAAAAGGCCAACCTACGCCGGGCCCCCCAACCCCTGTCACACCCTCTGTCTCCGCCCCTCCTCCTCCCCCACCCCCAACGTTCCTCAGCTGCCCATGTCTCTCAGAATCATGATCAGGGATCAGGGACACCATCCACCCCTTCCCTTTCCGCCAGTTTACACCTGCTGCCGTACAGCGCCAGTCTAGCGCCACCTTCTGTCTTCCAGGTTTGGGAGCAAAAAAACACTTTAAACCCAAACCACCCAAAACCAAAAACC
>JAODAL010074063.1:2500-14507 GCA_025379985.1 Phyllomedusa bahiana
CAGTGTACACAGGAGAAGAGGAAGAAGCCAGGAGCTGTCATTACACTGCGCTCACTCAGCCACCCCACCCTCTCTCCATCCATAAACAGAGCAGAGAAGGGGCCATGTGACAGGAGAAACAACTCAGACACTGATAAGAGGAGCTCACATGGAAAAATGAGGATCCGAAGCCTCAACACTTAACCCTTCCAGCTCCTTATGAGCCCCAGTATCACTGCAGGCAGCAGGGTGCTCCAAATGGAGACGCCGCACCGTGCAGCAGATAAGAAGCACTGTGCTTATCAATATCAAATCACACAAGGAAAATGCTCACGTTGGGCTCTGGTGCTTGCCACTCCCTGAATTGTGTTGAAGAGTGCCGGACAGAGCTGTGGACTTGTCAGCCAGCTATAATACAGGAATCATGTAGAAAGATGTCAGCTCCTCTGCTTTAAAATCCAATATCTTTATTATAGCATTAAACCAGTAACATGTAAAAACACAACACAGTGCACTAACAAAGATCATTCAACATGATTCCTTATCAATATCAAGGCTGGCCTGCCACTTTGTCCACGTTTGTAATTTTGGTCCACTGTGTATCTGACATTCCTGGGTGTGGGAAGTCATGAGACGGAAGACATCTAACAATGTTGAGAAACAAACTTAAAGGGGATGTATCGCTTCTTCAGTTCGGCTGTTCTCTTGAAGCTTGATGCTCTCACTTCCTGAAATCCTGGGGCGTTTCTTCCCCTCCCAGCTGGGTGTTTCTTAACTGAAGGCGATGACATCATCCCCTCTTCACTGTTCATGCTGGCTCCAGTGTGTGTCCCCCTCCACATATCACTGTCTTCTCCCTATGCAGTCTTATTTTGTAAGAGCTGTTTACTTACCACAGGCCTGAAATTCAGTTTAAACAGCCCCTTCTATGAACTCAGCATTGATCTCTCACAGCGGGCTACATTGAATCCACCCAGAGCACAGATCCATCTCCCTTCATGTTTACATAATGCACCGACGCACAATTCTGCTGTTTTTGATTGTAGCAGAACTGCAGTGTCAATGAGGAGCAGTTAGCTGTATAGAGTGAAATTTTTGTCGGCCCCTTACACACAGGGCATTAAGGCACCGTGGCACAATTCTGCTGTTTTATGATTATAGAGACAGCTGCAGTGTCAATGAGGAGGCAGCTAGCTGTATAGAGTGAAATTGTTGTCGGCCCCTAATTCTGAGTGAGAGGCAGGAATGCAAGCTCCATGAATACGGCCGGCGGGGGGCCGAACAGATGAAAGTTATTAGAGCCCTCAGCTAATGAAAGGCAAGGAGGTGGGATCCAACTATCCGACCAGCACTGGAGAAGTTTTGTTTACAGAAAACGAATCTAAGGAATACTGTAAAACAAGACAGCTTTGCTAATGACATCCAATTGAAAAGTTGCTTGTTTTCACTGTCCCCTTATTCTGAAGGGGCTTTTTAATTAACGATACAACCCTTTAAGTGTTGTTTCACCCAGTATAGACTGTTGATATGTCCTCTTTAAAGAGACTATTCTAGGAGATTTTATTGTATGCTATGTTAATCTGGATTGTAATGTACTGGATGTAGGTTTGAACACCTTGGTTTTGTATCATGCCAAAAGGAGCAACACTTCTGTCTCTCTGAATGCTGCCATTGGATGCTAAATTGTTCAGCAGGAAGTAACAGGGCAGAGCCCAGGAATGGCTTTAGAGTCCGCATCCTGATAGATTTTCCCCCATGCAAATTAAAAATCCACATAGCAGAAAAATGTAAGTTAGCACAATTTCCACATAGTATCTAAGCAGAAACTCTGTTGAGTAAACAGGATGTAAATTGGGGATTATTAAATGGGGATTATCTGTCTCCAAAATCATAGTGAAATCTGCTGCATGAAATGTGACGATCCACAGCAGAAACCCGAGGGTTCTACAACGGATAGGATGCATAACGCTGACCAAACACATCAGTTACTTGTTGCCAATCTAAGATTTATGCTCTCAGAGAACTGACTCTTCATCCCTCCTGTGCGGAGAAACACTGTAATAAAAGACTTTTCAGCACCTCTTGGTTGTCAAAAATGTTGGTTATAAAAGAAAACTCATGACTACTGAACTTTAGGCTCCACTGTTACAAAGTGGTGCGGCTGTTTCATACCTGCACAATAAGCAAAAATGGGCCGCAAGGTAGAGTTGTCAGAAAAAAGCCAGTGCTATATCAAAGCCACAATCTGGGCCGCTTACAATATACAGACCCCACCTAGAGAAGCCTCAAAACTAAAACAAATAATCTCATCAGAGGGTCTAATGGACATGTCTGCCCCTCACCTCCTGTCTCTTTCCCCCTCCTTGTAGATTGTAAGCCCTCGCGGGTAGGGTCCTCTCCCCTCTGTCGTGCCAATTTTTATCCCTTATCCTGTACTCGTTTGACTTATTAAGTATGCGGGGCCCGGGACTACCATAGGCAAACCGGGGCATTTCCCCGGGCGGGCCCTAGGGTCCCCGCAGGGCCGGGCCGGATCGCCCGCCGAGGGGGACTGTTCCCCCCGGGCGGCCCCGAGTCCCGGGGCCCCGTGGCGCGCTACAGGGGCCGCAAGGTCGCACACGACCGGACCCCTGTGGCAGGGGCCGACGGGCCCCCCCCTCGCCAAAAAGGGGCTGCAGGGCCGGTCCCCGACCCAGCCGGCAGCCATCATGGCCGCCCCTGCAGGCTGAACATTTTGGGATCTACTGATCCCGTCTTTCAGCTCCCAGAGGCCGCGGGGGAGCGCGCGAGTAATATTCTCGCCGCCTGCTCCGGGGCCCCCCCTCTGCGTGAGCGGCCACCGGCTCCAGATGAAGAGACGTACAGCAGGTCCGGGGAGTATTACGTTTTTTTTTTTTTTTAAACTACTTTCTGCCCGGCTGCCATCTGCCCCTGCCCTGGGGCCTATACTGCCCCCGCCCTGCCCTGGGTAATACTGGGGCCCCGCCTGGGTATAAACGCCCCCGCCCTGGCGCCTATACTGCCCCGCCCTGCTATAACTGCCCCCGCCCTGGCTATATACTGCCCCTGCCCCGGGTGCCTAACTGCCCCTGCCCTGGCTATATACGCCCCCGCCCGGCTCCTATACTGCCCCTGCCCTGGCGCCTAACTGCCCCCGCCCTGGCTATATACTGCCCCGGGCCCCGGGTCCTAAATGCCCCGCCCTGGGTGCCTAACTGCCCCTGCCCTAGCTGCCTATACTGCCCCTGCCCTGGGTATATACGCCCCTGCCCCAGCTGCCTAACTGCCCCCGCCCTGGCTATATACGACCCTGCCCTGGCTGCCTTTCGCCCCGCCCGGGTATATACTGCCCCTGCCCCCGGCTGCCTAAATAGCCCTGCCCTGACAAATACGCCCCTGCCCTGGCAAATACTGCCCCCGCCCGGTTGCCATAAATCCCACCCTGGCATATACTGCCCCGCCGGGGTGCCTATAATAGCCCTGCCCCGGCTATTACTCCCCTGCCCGGCTGCCTAAAAAGCCCTGCCCTGGCTATTACTGCCCCGCCCTGGGTAATACGCCCCGCCCGGGGTATATGATGCCCTTTCCCTGGGTACTGATACCCTGCCTGGCTATATGAGCCCTGCCCTGGCTACCTATACCCCGCCCTGGCTACCTATAACCGGCCTGGCTATAATGCCCTCCCTGGCTATATGAGCCCTGCCCTGGCTAGATACCCCGCCTGGCTATATATGCCCTCCCCGGCTACCCATACTCCCCTGCCCTGGCTATAACTGCCCCTGCCCCGGCTGCCTAAACTGCCCCTGCCCGGCTGCCCATACTCCCCTCCCTACTGCCTAACGCCCCCGCCCTGGCTAAAATCTGCCCCCGCCCAGCTGCCATACTGCCCCTGCCCTGGCTAAAACGACCCTGCCCGGCTGCCTATACTGCCCCGCCCTGGTGCCTATAATAGCCCTGCCCTGACTATAACTGGCCCCTGCCCTGGCTATAAAACTCCCCTGCCCTGGGGCCTATAATACCCTACCCTGGCTATATACTGCCCCTGCCGGGCTCCTAAAAAATAGGCCCCCGCCCCGGCATAACTGCCCCCGCCCTGGCTGCCATAAAAGCCCTGCCCGGGTAAAACTGCCCCCGCCCTGGAAATCTGCCCTGCCCTGGGTATATGATGCCCTGCCCTGGCTACTGATACCCGCCTTCATAGACCCTGCCCCGGGACCTATACCCCCTGGCTAATGAGCCCTGCCCTGGCTACCTATACCCGCCCTGGCTACCTATACCCGCCTGGGTATATGATCCCTGCCCGGCATATGAGCCCGCCCCGGCTACGTACCGCCTGGGTACCGATACCCTCCTGGCTACCGTACCCCCCTGGCTACCGATACCCTGCCCTGGCTACTGTTAACCCTTTTCCCCGGCTACTGATTCCCTCCCTGGCACAAAACCCTGCCCGGCTACTGATTCCCGCCCTTGCACTGATTCCCTTCCCTGGCTACTGATGCCCTGCCTGGCTTTTCCTATACCCTGCCTGGCTATTAATCCCTCCCCGGCTACCTATGCCCTGCCCTGGGTAAATGATGCCCTGCCCCGGATACCTATGCCCTGCCCCCGGGTACCTAGCCCTTCCCTGGGATATGTGCCCTGCCCCGGGTACCTATGCCCCGCCCGGCATAATGCCCTGCCCTGGATACCATACCCTGCCCGGGTATATGATGCCCTGCCCTGGCACCTATCCCTCCCTGGCTGTAGATGCCCTCCCTGGATACCTATACCCTGCCCTGGCTCTTATGATGCCCTGCCCCGGCTACCTATACCCGCCCTGCTATATGAGCCCTGCCCTGGCGCCTTATCTGCCCGGCTGCCTATAATAGCATGCCTACCTATACACTGCCTTGCTGCCTATAAAGCCCTGCCTACCTATACACGCCCTGGCTGCCTAACCTTCCTGCCTGCCTATATACGTCCCTTTTGCCTATAAGTGGCTCTGTCTGCCTGTATACGGCCCTGTCTGCCTTTTTACGTCCCTGCCCGTATACTGTCCCTCCTGCCTGCAAACGGCCCTGCTGCCTACATACTTTGGGCCCTGCCGCCTAATGGGGGGCACCTATTTTCATGGGCCCCTTATCTGACTTTTTTTTAAATTTCAATTTTTTAGGTCTAAAAGACCTTTTTTTGGGGTTGATTAGGAAAGTGCTGGAAAGGAAAGGGGTCCTAAATGTATTTGTTGTAAATTTTTACAGGGAAAGAGTATTTACCACAAAGAAACATTGCATCTGTACCGAACAGAGAGAGAAATGGAAGGGAACACTCATCAGAGAAGACTCATGGAGGTTTGGGCCAGAAGAAGAAAAGGGGAAGAAGAACAACCCCACAGAATGACGTCTTCTTTTAGTCTCGCTGCAGGGTAATTTACTTCGTGTTTGATCCGTGCTGTGTTCATGTGATGGTACCTGACTACGGGGGGTGTATTGTTGAGGTTTATGTGGCTTTTGTAGTGTCAGTTTGGGCTTTCCCGGGTTGTAAAAGTAATGCACACCTGACCGTATGAGAGTTTCCCCTGCACCACCCTTTTCTTTCTTTGTTTGGTAGGCTGCTTTTACACAGAGCGGGTTTTTGCATTTTTTGATGCGTTTTTTGTGGAGAAATGTTCGCATTAACTGCTCTGCCTTTCTCACAAAACCACACCAAAAAAAACCCTCAAAAAACCCAAAAACGCTCCGTGTGAAAGCACTTTAAGTGAGTTTATTTTAACATGGCGAGGTGCGAACAAGGGGCATTTTTTTAAGCATATTGTATGTGGGGTGCGGGGGGTTAGTGCCAGGGCTGATTTTTTTTCCCCGTCCGGGCCCGAATGTATTAACCCCCTCGAATTACAGGCCCTGGAATCAAGGCGCTTTAAAATAAATAATAATAATAAAATAATTTAAAAGGGCCCCACTGGTTCAGATGAAGAAAGCACAACCCCCGACTTCAGCTTCATTAGCCCCTTTTTAGGGGTACAATACACAAGCCAAAATGTGTATCGGGTCCTTTTTTGCCAAGAAAAAGGACATAAGGGGGACATGTATGGGGGGGCTTCGCCCGGGGATCTTTTGGTTTTTTTTTCAGCCCAACATCTGGAGCAGCCCCGTTCATACATGTTTAAATCTCCCACACGCCCCCTGAGAACGGGCGCATTACAAAGCGCCGCAGGTGCCCTGTAATGCGCCTGATCATGGCTGGGGAGGGGGGGGGAGGGGAGGGGCGGGGGAAAACTAAACCTAGCGAAGCTACATAATTAGCTCCTACGGCTTTCTAGGCACATAAAAGCGGAACAGGGAGAGCACTTTTAAATGGTATACCGAGGGCCCAAAAACGCCCTCACAAAAAGTGCCTGATTTATGACCCACTGTAGAGCGGGTTAATAAAACAGGTGCATTCTATGCCTTTATTATGCTCATGAAATTTTTCGTTCACATGCCAAATTTTATGCTGGTCGCCCAGAGGGCCTTGTTCACAGCTATCATATTGGAATGCAAGTTGTCATTGATGGAAGAGGAGGTAAAACACTATACAATGGTCCTTTAAGTTAGAACTGCATACAATACATTCAACATACAATGGTCATGTCTGGGACACTGTACCTTGAAAGCAGACTCAAAATATGTCACAGACACTGTCGATCTACGACACGTGATTGTCTGGAAAATCCAACCAGTTATCATTAACATTATACTTAGAAAAAACTCTATAGAAGTGCATGCACTGGTTATCTGTGTGACAGCACCCGCCTCCCTGCAGTACAGTGCGGTACTACATGTTCTGTAGTGCTCTTTACATGTACCACAGTAAGGCGCTTCTTTTACGCCAGAATTCTGCTGAGCAGAGAGAAGTGGTCGGTAACGTAGAGAAACTTGTGTACATAAGGAGTAGATAAAATGTCCTAAACAAAGCAAAATAAAAAGAGCAATGAATTTGGTAATCTTTACTTACATTTGCCTACATGTTAAAAGCAAAACATTGTGGTGAGGATATCCCTTTAAAGGGTTTGGCTGTTTTGCTCAATTTATTAACTATTCAAATCTAATAGGACAGAAAGGGCCCGGCCTAGCTAATGAACTGGGCCAGACATCCAGATTGATGGTTTACAGTAGAAGCCCCAGTTCCACACGAAAAGCAGGAAAACTGTTCCTTTGTTGCAGTTATTTAAGTAACTTTCATTTCACAGAAACTGGTAGGAGCCCTTTGAACTATGGGTATGCAGGCTATTGAACAGGAACATTTTTTTCCTTATTGCCATGGTGTCCTTAGCCTCTCAGCAACTTCCACATCATCTGACAATAAGCGGCGGGTGCTGGCTGTTACAAAGCTGACACGTGCTGACATCGGCCAGTAACTGATCGAGCGATTGCAAGTTCAAGTCCCTTATAAGGACTAAAAGTTAATATAAAAAAGTAAAATAAATTAAAATATAAAAAATTCTAAAAAGGTACCGGTGTCAGGATAAAGTGATGCAGAAGATCCACTTTTTGCAGTGAAACTTTCTGCATCTGCGAGTGTCAGTAGTTTTAAAGCATCTTTTACCACAATCCCAACGCTTTGCAATCTAGACTTCCCTCCACATTACACGCTGGGGTTTTTATGGTTGACATTAGTTTTAAAACCACCAAGCCTGTACCCTTGTCATGTAATGATGATAGCTAGGCCCCATGAGTCATTAGTAACCGTACAGAGCTCACATCATTTTTCAGACAGCATGCACAATCCCCCAGTCTGAACTGCTGCCTCTGCTCCCATTATTGTATTAAATTTTCTGCCAGCAGGACTCAGAGATAAACAGTTCCCCCTCCCCTGTAATTACTTCTATTCACTTTCAAACAAGAACCTGGCAAAAGTGAATGCAACCAGATTGTTCTCTGCTCAGGTCACAACAACTGTAGTTGCTGAGCTGAGCTTGGCTTCAAAGCACACCCACTGAGTGTAATGTAATGTTCTGTGAGGCCATGTGAACAACGAACCCTACATGGTTTGCAGGAGGTAGGGGAAGGAGAGGGCTCTTTGCCTAGTTTTGAACAGCAGTACGGGTAAATAATTTACAAAGTTAAATTTAATACACTTGTGAGCAAGCGCAAAAAACAAGCTAAAAAATAAGAAAGGAAGGTGAGGAGGAAAAAAACCCCCCAAAAGAATAAAAATTGACTGCAAGTAGTTAAACAGCCAGTATTGGAGTAATCCCAAAGACTGTCCACTGAAGGCAGATGCCAGCACTTGTACAGTATGTAGCGGACTCCTTACTCTTATCCTCACAATATGACATACGTGTACATTAAGGCATGTTTACACGGCTTAAAAAGGGCCGTATTTTCGGTCCTAATTAACCCGAAGTGCGCCAAATTTAGGGCCGAAAACGGCCCTTCATTACGGAACCCTTTTCTCATAGAGACTATGGTTTACGTCTCCCTCCCCCGGCGATGCTGCCGGGGCGGAAAATTGACCATGTCACTTTCTAGCGGGGATACGCGCCGCAGCATGATTGTCAATGGGCCGGGGAGGTGCCGGCCCCCCGCTCGCTCCCCCCCCCCCTCCCCCCCCCGCCACACGCGTAATTGCGGGGCCCAAATTAAGTCCCGCAATTTAAACCGTGTGAACATAGCCTAAGGGCAACATCAGACCACTGGGAATAAAAAAATCAGCCCGGCACAAAGCCCCCACACCCCCATACAATACCCTTTCAAAATTCCCTTGTTTTTCGCACCTCGCCACTTTTAGAATAAACTACACATAAAGGGGGGCCTCACACGAGAGTTTTTGGGGCATTTTTGCAGGAAAGGGAAGAGATTTAAAGCTGACATTTTGCACAAAAAAACGCACAAAAAAAAGCACCAAAACCGCTCTGTGGAAACACCCACAACAAGCAGGGAAAGGGAAAAGTGGGGCAAAAAACCCCTCATCACAATCGGTGTGCACTTTCTTTTCAAACCGGGCAAGCCCACACTGCAACATAAGCACCAGCACAACCTACAACCAATCACACACCATATCAGGGTCACCATCACATGAACACAGCACTTTTTCAACCCCAAAGTAATACCCCTGACACAGGGACTCACGGGGAGACGCATCTCTGTGGGATTTGTTCTCTTCTCCTTTCTTCCCATAAGCCAAACCTATGATGTCTTCCCCTGATAAACTTTCCCCTTTCCCCATTTTCTTCGTCCATACACAGCAATGTCTTCTTCTCCCGTTCACTACTTGTCCCGTAGAATTTCCCACAAAACATCTTAGACTCCTCCTTTCTAGACTTTCCTATAAATCCCAACTCGACAAGCCCCCCATCCATGGGCCCCCAAAATAGAATATGCTCCCTTTGGTGCCCCACACAGTAATTGTCCCCCAAACACGATGCTAACCCTAAGGATTAGAAATTAAAAAATGTCAGATAATGGCATTAAAAAGTAACGTCAAAAAGGTAGGTAAACAAGGCCCCCTCCATTAATTTGGTAGACAGGCCTACCCCTGTAAATTTGCCAGGTAAAGGAAAGCCCCCCGTAACTACCAGGTAGCTAGGGCTCCCCCAGTAAATACTAGTACAGGGGGCCCCCATAATAAGTCAGGGAGCTAGGGGGCCCCCAGCAAAAGTCAGGTAGGGCCCCTTAATTAGCCAGGTAAAGGGCCAGGGCATTTAATAGCCAGTAGGGCCCGTTGACCAGGCAAGGCTAGTAACAGCCCGGGGAGGGGGCCATAGGAGCCAGGAAGGGCCATAATCAGACGGTAGGGCATATTTACCAGCAAAGGGCCAGTATATATATAGGCAGGCAGGAAAGGGCCATATAAGGGAGGGAGGGAAGGGGCCATAAATTTTTAGGCAGGCAAAAGGGCCCCGTATATATATGCAGGGAAGAAGGGCCAGTAAAATATAGGCAGGCAAGAAGGCCGTATAATATAGGCAGGGGAAAAGGGCCAGTAAAAATAGGCAGGGCAACAAGGGGCCCGTTTATAAAAGGCAGCAACAAGGCCATATATATAGGGAGGCAACAAGGCCAGATAAGGATGCAGGGGGGCCAGAAAAATATACAGGCAAAAAGGGGCCCGTATATATATAAGCAGGCAAAAAGGGGGCCATATATAGGGAAGCAGGAAAGGGGTAATATATTAGGCAGGAAGGGGGCCCGTTAAAATAATAGGCAGCAGGGGGCCATATAAAATATAGGTAGGAGGAAGGGCCCTATAAATATAAGTGGAAGGAAGGGCCGTAATACAAGGGAAGCAGGGAAAGGGGCCCGTTAAAGGGAGGCAGGAAGGCCATATTTTAAATAAATATAGTATAAAAAAAATATAATTAATATTATAAATATATATATAAAATATTTTATATTATATATATTGGGGGGGCAAAGGGGAGTATATATAATATAGGTAGGCAGAAAGGGCCCGTAAATATATATATATAGGGGGCAGAAGGGCCTATATAAAATATAAGGCAGCAGAAGGGGCCCCATAAACTAGGCAGCAGGAAGGGCCAGTATATAGGTAGGCAGGAAGGGCCAGTATGTACATAGACAGGCAGAAAGGGCCAGTATATAGGTAGGCAGGAAAGGCCAGTATATACATAGGCAGACAGGAAGGGCCAGTAAGTAGTTAAACAAAATAAAATAATAATACTTACCTGGTTTCCTCCTTTCCCTGCTATTCTCCGGATCAGGTGCGCGATGGCGTTATCACATCGCACGCCTGTGTTACGGCCGCAGGGGGCGAAGGCCGGGAAACAAAGATCCCCCCGGTTCTGCCTCGGCCGCTCTTGCACCGCGCAGGCAGGCGGCGGGCCCGGGTGGCTGCTGGCTGGGTCGTGACCCGGCCATCACCCCTGGGGCGAAGGGGGGCCGCCGGCCCCAGGCACAGGGACCGGGGTCGCATTGCGCCATTGGGGCCCCTGTACGTGCGCCAGCACTCGGGGCCCTGGGGGATGGGAAAAGGGCCCCCCCGGGTGCTCCGTTCCGGCGCTGCGGCGCGGACTCCAGCGGCCCAACGGGCGGATGCCCGGTTTGTCCTATGGGCAGTCTGGGGCCTGGGCGACATGTATGAACAGGGCTGCGACAGAAGTCTACCGTCTTTTCTGCCCGACAGCTAATGCAGCCCCGTTCGCTAGATTTTTCAATCAACCACACGCCAGTATCAGGCGCATTACATAGCGCCCACGGATTTGTAAGCGACTTTTTTCGGGGGGCGTGGGGGGAGGTGCACTAAACCCTACGAACATAGTTTTAAATAGCTTTGCTACGGCAATTCCAAGTAATTACAGCTAGAACAGGTATCCACTTTCAAATGGTTTCCCCTGAGCCACAATTGTTTAGCCTAAATGTCCCCGATTTAGACCGGCAGTAGAGCAGGTCAAAAATCAGATCTTTCTATACTTGTTTTATGCGCATAAAAATTGCCGTTTAAACTCCAAAAGTCATACACGTAGCCCAAATGTTGGGATGCAGTCAGGCTATGTCCACACGACGAGTATTTGAAGTTACAATCTACACGGATTCCGAACTGAAATACTCATTTAGAGCCGAAAATAAACCAACCCGATTGACATCAATAGGAAATATGCGGGTTTAGACAATGCATATTATTTGGGGGGCTGTTTTTTTAAAAGTAAAAAAAAAAACTTTAGAACATTTTTATTCTTCCATGTATTTTCCCCTCGGCAAATGTACATTGAGGGCATTGGGGGTGACACTGCTTTTAAAACATTTTATGTCCTTTTTTACTGGATCCCCCAAAACCAATGAGGGGTAAATAGGACTCTCTGACTGTAAATCCACTGAAGAAAACCAACCTAAAGGGCCATTCACACGGCTTATTCTGGGACTGATTCCAGCCGTACGTGCGCCATTTGCCTTCAAAACGGCTGAAATACTCCCAGGGATTACGGTAACCACATTTCTCCTAGAGAAAGTGGGTTACTCTCTTCTCCCCGCTTGGGAAAATGCCCAGGGGAAAAAGGACATGCACATTATTTTCTGCGTGTACGCGCCATGAATAATGAATTTTCAGGAGCCCA